>MJUU01029336.1:442-15000 GCA_002080025.1 Modiolus philippinarum | reverse complement strand
GGGGGGGGGGGGGGTTCTACATTTCACTATTTTTATATAAGAAATAAAATAGAGATTAAGTAATCAGTAGGTTGCATCAAATAAATAAAACAGAGTCATATTTAGATTTATAAAATTTACTTCATATACTCTGCGTTTGTCTATAAATCCGACTCCTTACAACATGTCAGGCTACGTGCTATACGTGCTAACACAGGATGATTTACGAAATTTAGCGCTTTCTAAATATTGTTTTCGATTGTTCAGATTAAATTTAACTCATTTTGAATATCACAATCAGAAAAAAGAATTCCTTAAAATGTTTTTAATCTTATAACATCAAATTATCGTCAATTTCTGTTATAAGTGACGTCACAAATTCTGACGACATGTTTATTTACATTTAAATTTGCTAAGTAATGAAAAAAAAATCTATTGTATCAATTTTTATGCATTGAAACCCTGAAAATCATAATATTATCCATGTTTTCATTTTTTACTGATTGACCTTTGACCCCTAATTTATCCCCTTTTCTACCACATTTGATTTTTACGACAAACATTTCTGAAATGTACACGACCTAACCTTTCCAAAAAGGTATAGATATCGAATAGGGTATGTGGGTCATTTAAATTTTGAAATTTCTGGTCTTTGCTGCTCTACTATTATATTTTCAAATCTTGTAATTTGATATTTTGCATTTGAGATATTTATTATTGTATAATAAAAGGGTTATTGCATTAATATTGGTGACTATTGCCCTCTCAGTATATCATATTCCAATTGCAAAAAAGCTCGTGTAATATGATATATTACTCGGGCAATATCCAACCCTTTAACATTATTATACTACTCAACAAAAGAATTGATGCGCAGTTATTTTTGTAATTTTTTTTTGTTTTTCGCAATTTAAAGTTTTTATTTTAGTGTATTAACGTATTCAACACCAAAATGCATTTGTTTATTCCATTTTAAATCAATTCGGACACGGATACGAAGAAAAACCGGAATGGAAGTTTTCCGCCCAATGATCGAGTTCGTCGTTAATTGATGGATGATTTCAGTTGTTTGATGTCAATAATTGGGACACTTCATCAGGTTAGCAATTTGCTATCTTAATAACTGGAACACAATGTCTCATTTCGATGCCCCGTTCAATGCAAAATTAACGTGAATAATGACTTAGCGCCGTCGATCTTGATTTTTGGTTGAAAAGAAGAACAAACTAAAACAATTGATTCATCCAAAGTAAAATTACTCATCAAACGATAAATCACGTGGCAACAGGTCCCGTTAGACGTTATAACTTCAACATTGCGTAACACGCGTTTTACACTTATGAGAACGGCAGTTGAAAAAAAGAAATTATGGTCGACATAGCAACAGAGGTTTGAAGTCAGTCGGTTCAAAAATGTGATGGTTTAGTAAAAAGAAAATGTTGACATATTCACTCATTACGTCTGTAAATAGAAATTCCGAATAATGACCTTGACCGCGACCGGAAATGGTTCACAAAATGTAAGAGACATTTTGGGGCATAATGTTAATTCTTACGTGCAAAAAATACATTTTGTCTACGAGTAATGGTTTTCTGCTAGAAAGTAAAATATTATTTTTGATAAAATCTGCGTATCGTTTCTTTTGTTGAGTAGTATGTATAGAAACATATTTTCCTAAGAACGCTATCAGAAGTGAATATGCAATAAATTTTCATATTGAACTGGTGTAAATATAACGACGACAGACGTTTGTGCTTTTTGATAGGACATTTGCTCTTTTTTTAAATAGACATTTGCGCTTTTTTAATTGGACATTTGCGCTTTTTTCCAAAAAGGATATATCCGCTTATATAAAGGACATTTGCGCTTCATGTGCTTTATGAATATTTATGACTTGCCTTTTCTCTTTTCCGGAGTTGCAGTCATTTGAAACTATATATACACTCCAAGATTCGAACTGTACATTTTTTAAAGTATACGACTTAAAGACGTTATAAAAATGTTAGAGTGTCTGGTCGACAATATATTTGTCCAGTTTGAAGGACTTGTTTTTCATTTTTTTTAACAGACTATCGGAATTTCAATGGGCACAAACTGTGCATCTCTTTTAGCAGATCTATTTCTCCACTCATAATAGGCTGAATTCATCGAAGGACTTCTTCAAAATAAAGGTAAAAAACTGGCCAAATCCTTTTTATTTCAGCCTCCGTTTTATAGATGATATTTTATCACTAAACAACCCTCGCATTGATGACTTTCATCATCTTATCTATCCAAGAGCTCGAAATTAAGGATACTACAGATACTTCCACAGCAGCCTCGTTCTTGACCTTCATCTTGAAATTGACAGCGGAGGTACACTACAAACTAAGCTGTATGACAAACGCAATTACGTCACTCTCCTAATAGTATACATGTACTTCCATTTTCTTTAATTGTAGCAACATTGCGAAAGCATCGGCATATGGTGTTTACATCTCCCTACTCATTCGCTACTCAAGGGCCTGTGTTCTATACAGTGACTACATTGATAGAGCTCGGATGCTTACAAATAGGCTACGTAAGCAAGGGTGCGTTACCCATAACTTGAAGTCATCACTGCAGAAGTTTTGCGGTCGACATCACGATTTTGTTTATCGCTATTAGCTATCTGTTTCCCAGATAACAACAGATTTTTCTCTTTGGCACTAAACTTTGTTTTTTCCTTTACCGGATTTGACTTTACTACCGGAGTTGACATGTTCAACAGGGCGGGTGTCTTATAAGAAGCAGAAGATGCTAACTCTACCGGTGCACATGATCTCACCCATGGTTTTTTACTGCGTCTGTGTTGTTCAATTTTGTATATGTGTGCATCTTCATTTTTCAAATTTTTCGAATTTACGGCCTGTTTTACAGTATCTGAATGAATAATTCTGCGTAGTCAAAATATCTAAACAGCAATCTCCAAAGGATTTCAACTGTAAAAGGTGGTCACTTGAATGTTTCCAAACTCGTTCAAATAATTGTCGGAAAATTCCAAACAGATAATAAAATTTAAATCACATGGGGACCGACAGGACACTTTGCTTCTCGTCACTGGGAGTCATTCGTAACCAGATTAGAAGCAACCAGACACACTTTTAAAGTTTTACAATAAAGTATATCTTTATTAAAATTTTTCATATGATTAATTACTTTTTTTTAATTAGAATTTAATGCAAATCTACGATTCCATCCCGTAATTTTGAATTGAATGTGTCTCATATTTTAGGTTACACCAATAAAATTACCAAGAGAAGACTTGACCTTATTTGCTACGAAATTTTAAGACATGGGCCCTTTCAGTCTTGTTCGATATGGTACAAGCATGTCTGTCAAATATTGAGGATACTACTGTTATGGCCTTGAGATCAAGTGTGGTAGAATAAAAGGATCTTACATGAGGTCATATCAAAGATCGGGATTTCTTTCATGAGTGTCAGAAATTTCGTCTTTTCTTGAGTTGAGCGAAGCAACACGAGAGGAAATGACCTAGAATTTCTTACACGAGTGGAAGAAATCCCACCGAATGCAAGTTATTATTTCTTCCGTAAAATACTAAAAGGAACACCTTCAAACCTATACCGTGTGAAGAACGTCGTCGCCTTTTGAGTATACTTTACATTGTGACGTCATGTGTTTTAAGACGTTTAGTCATGGAAACAATTTTTTATCACAAAAATCAACACTTTTGGTTAGCCATTTACCCATGTAAGATGAGGTCGCGTGCATCGACCTTACACGGGTCATCCTACACTGTAAACCATCATTTACGGAAGAAATACAACTCTCCATTGAATCTAGTGCTGAGCTTTGCTTCAAGCCGTGACAAAAACTTTAAGGGGGACAACCATCAAGATTTGTTTTCAAAAATCTACTTTTGGTACAGCGTAGTTGGTTCCCAAAATATGACTTTCCGATTTAAAATCAACTAAGGGATTTTGTCCCATGTACATATCCCTTTATTTGTTCCTAAACTAGCTAATTAGGAGGTATCAATGATGCAGAGAATATTTTCTGAAATGCAAATTGTTACAGTACATCGGCAAAGGAATACCGAAGCAAGAATGAGGAAATCGGGAATTCTAAAATGATAAATTAAAATCACGGCAATTCATATCCAACACGAATTGAGAGAGTATGACAGAGACAAAACAAATAAACGAAAATGAACAAGAACGCTATATAACTGAAGCACTACAATATATGGAAACTTCCTACTAACTTTTTCTTAACGCAAAAGAATAAGAAAAAAAAAATATACAACCATCGCAACAAGTAAAATCATAATTTGCACCGGGAGAAGGGAGAGCCTGATTAGTTATCAGCAACTGACTATGAATCATTTTAAAGTATTCCATTACGTTCATAAGCATGTGAGTTGTTCAAAGATATACCGATTCACAAACAGTAAAGGTATAAAAATTATTAATTATTATCCTAAATTACATGTCAAAACATATATACTTACAACAACACAGCAGGTTTTCAATGTCATTATCATTAGTGACTAATAATCTATTTTCACACAATAGCAAAGGTATAAAAATTATTAATTAATATTCTTAATTACATATCGAGAAACAAATTTAATTACAACAGAACGACAGGTTGTAGATGCCATTGTTATAAGACTAAAAATATATCTTTACACAAAGGAAAGGGTATAAAAATTATTTATTAACATCCTAAATTACATATCCAGAATATATTAACTTACATTACCACGACAGGTTGCAGATGCCATTGTGGTAAGTTACTATTACATATTTTCGCACAATAGGTGTTATCATATGGTCATGTAACAGAGTAATCGAAATAGATACCTATGCATATATACTACTCAACAAAAGAAACGATACACAGATTTTATTAATATTAACATTTAAATTTCCAGCAGAGAACCACAACTCGTAGATGAAATGTATTTTTTGCATGTAAGAATTAACTTTATGCCCAAAAATGTCTCTAAAAATTCTGAACCCTCTCCGGTCACGGTCAAGGTCATCATCCGGAAATTCTTTTTGCAGACCTAAATAGTGGGAATGTCTATATTTTCTTTTTACCAAACCATCACATTTTCGAACCGGTGGACATCCAAATTCTGTTGTTATGTCAATCATGAATCCCTCGGGCGTAGTTTCCGATTTCAACTTCCGTTCTCATAAGTGTAAAAGCGTGTTACGCGATGTTGACGTTGTGACGTCTCATATGCCCCGCTGTCACATGATTAATCATTTGATGGTCACATTTGCTTCAGATTAATCAAAAGTCCTTAGTTTGTTCTTCTTTTCGCATAACGATTAATTGCGAGTGCAAAAATCAAGATCGAAGGTCTGATCGCGATAATTCATTGTTCACGTTGATTTTGGATTGAACGGGGCATCGAAATGAGACATTGTTTTCAACTTTTTGAAATGGCAAATTGTTAATCTGATGAAGTGTCCCGATTATTGACATCAAACAATTTCAATCATCCGTCCGTTAACGGCAAACTCGATCATAGGGCGAAAAAATTCCATTCCGGATTTTCATCGTATCCGTTTCGGAATTGATCTAAAAATGGAATAAACAAATGCGTTTTGGCGTTGAATACATAAATAAACCAAAATAAAAACTTTAAATTGCGAAATACAAAAATATTTACAAAATTAACTGTGTATCGTTTCTTTTGTTGAGTAGTATATATATTAATTCTATTAATTAACAATTAATTGATTTTTGTACAAAGATTATGTTACTTTTATTAAATTGATATATTGATATCATTTAATTAAGTATATTAAATTCTTAATATTTTACGGCTGTTTTAATTAAGCATGAAATGCATTGTTGTACTAAGATTATGATACTTTTATAAAATTGATATCAGATAGACTCTTAATATTTTTTCCTGCTGTTACTCCAAAGGAGAACTATAAAAAGACAGGTCCGATGAGCCCACACGGTCAAATATACGACATACTGAGAGGCAATCTATTTCATGTAAGTATTTCATATACATTTTCACAGTAACTTTGGTATTTATTTATTAAGTAAGGAAAAACAAAATTTTTACTGGTTTGCATATTTGCTAGCCTAGAGTTACAATCTGTTCATCTCCTTTTTAAGACGGTTTATTCAGTTACAAGTGTCGATTTTTTTCCATTTGCAGCATAGTTTCATTGTGGTTTATAAGGAAAAAAATAAAACTTCCTCTGCTGATTGACTGTTAATCCCCGAAAGGTATTCACAAGTCCAGTAGTCAGTACTTCAGTGCTGACCCGAAAGCCGATTCTATTCGAAAGCTTGCAATATCTAAATTTTTGCAAATTATGTTGAAAACTAAGGAGTATCTCCCTCATGCAAAGCTCTGTCCTTAGCTGGTTTTGGCTTTACATTTAGATCATTTAAAACATTTTTGAGTTTATGGTCTTCCAAAAGTTTGGATTTAATCTGCACTGATGAGACATTAGTTGTCGAAATGCGCGTATGCAGAAACTAAGTTCACGGTAAGTTCAGTATTTAGTTATTTGTTACCACTGGGTCGATGCCAGTGGTAGTGGACTGTTTGTCCCTGAGGGTATTCGCCAATTTTATTTGGAACCTTGCAATATCTGAATTTTTGTTAATTTTGTTGAAAACTAAGGAGTATCTCCCTGGTGCACAGCTCTGTCCTTAGCTGATTTTTGCTTTACATCTAGATCATATTGGTTATCAGTTAAATACTAAAATACCGAAGTTGCAGAAAAACAGTTAATTTCGTTATGCTGTACACGTGTTTTAAGCAGCAGCATTAATATCAAATAATATGGAGAGCCATAATTTAAAAGTAGTAAAAAAGAAGTACTCATTACCAAAAATAATCGAAATAGGAGTCCATATCCAGTACCAAGGACATCTACCGATCGCCATACAAGGAATGAAGCCTTAGTATTTTCAAGGGTTTGAATTTTCATAAAAACAGTAAATTTCTATAAAGGTAAATTTTTTACAACATTTTTTAGTTTATGGTTTTCCAACCGTTTAGATTTGATCTGCCTAGTTGATAAGACATTAGTTGTGGATATGCGCATATGCAGAACCTAAATTCACAGTAAGTTCGGTATTTAGTTATATCTAAAGTAGATAAAACAATCACGATTCTCGTTTAAAAAGTTTCAATTGTGAAGTATAATCAGTTTTTATAGTTGCTAATCCCATACCGAAAATGTCTAAATAAATACACTTGATGTAATGCAAAAACAAAATTGAAATTATATGTGCAACTATTTATCTGATTTGGTCTTTTATGATGTAAAAAGTAAATAAAATTTATAAAATGGATATAACAATTCAGAATTTCTTCAAAAAGGTTACAGTTTTAGAATGACCAATTTACATAGTTGGCTATCACATGCCTATAATGTCTCTATCCATACACTACAGAAATGCACAGATTTGAAATTATATGTGCAAATATTTCTCAAATTTAGTCTTTTATTGTATGAAAAGTAAATTAAATATATAATGTGAGTAGAACAATTAAGATTTTGGGTTAAAAAGTTTCAACAGAGGAGAATAGGCCATTAAAATAGTTGGTTATTCCATAACGACAGCGTCTAAATACAAAATTACTGAATTCAAAAAGAATATGTGCATATCAATTTTTTTTCTTTGCATTCTGAGATCTTATCTAAAAATTTTTAGGTCCCATGCACATTTTGGATGAAAAAAATCCTGGTCCAATACCATGACAAGCAAATTCAAGCCCTACTGCTACTGCTTTTTGCGCCGATCCCATGTGTTGATAGATTTTGACCGGTCCCTTAAAACAACAAATGACCTAGGCTATATTGTCTTTGTATCTTATTTTCGTAATTTTTGTCCGTTACATTTTGTTTTTCCAGTTTGATCTGGAAAGTTGTCTTATGCTGTCAATTTTGATACTATGGCAACCTTGCAGATGTAAATTGAATAGCCAAAATCTATATTTTACCTTATGTAAATACTATTTATTCGCTTGAAAGAAAATTTGCATATAACTGATTACCAAAATTCCTGTACATTCATTTTCTACAGCTGGCCATTTCGACAACTTACGTTTCTTCGTGCACGCCAAAACAAAACATTTGGAGGACCAAAAACCAAAAGAATGCGATTGAATCTTACAGAAAAACTTAATTCATTCAGCTGGGTACAGATTATATTCTTTCGTTTACCGAATCCTTTCAAATATTAAAATATATTTCTAGAGTCCAAATAAAGGTGAGTTTTTCGGACACGGACAAAAAGACTAGGCTTTGGTTGGCGAATACTCTCAGTAATAATATTCCGCCAGCACATGTATCCTAGACGATACGAAGTAACCAAAATTTGATGTAATTGCAAATCTATCGACAGCTATTATCATGTTGCAGATTAAAACAAACCTTTCGAAAGACAAAAACAAAACACAAAACAAAACAACAACAAAAAAAAACAATATAATTAAGGAGATGAATTTATCAACAACTCAACCGAACTGCTTTTTTTGTCTTTTGCCAAACAGCGACTGTGGAAACAAAAATTGCTCTTAGTACATGCATTTTGATTCTCATATAATGTCATAAAAGAAACAATGGCGGCAATAAAATACCGAAGAAAAGTATCTTTGATAAGATAAAAACAGGGAAAATTTGAATTTCCAATATTATCTTATGTTTTCAACTGTAATACTGAAGAAATGAATATAGATTTACAAACAGGTATGCTCTTGTAATTTTTTTCTCACTAGACATAGCGAAATGAACATAGATGAATCCGTCTCATACGATCCTAAAAATTTTTTTTAATGGATATTAGTCCGTTATGGAAATTTTTGAAATCACGAACTGTGATTCAAGATTCATTTTACTTAATACTTGGATGAATATTTCATGTTACTGCGTGGGACCTTTCTGTGGCAATTGTTGTCGACCATGGACACAACCGCAATAAAAGGGGATGTTTACCGCACCATAAAACCGGTTTAACCCAGCATTTGTGTTGAAATGTCTATATCAAGTCGGGATCAGGTGGTTTGGCACATACTTTCTCTATATGCCTCTTTGGCTTTGGCTCCTGACAACTCTATTTGGTAATTTTGTAATTACCCACATCTTAAAAAGTATAAAACCAAACAACACATGACAGTGGTAGAAAGAACACTTTGCCATTGATCAATTCCATATCCATGAGTAAAATCATAAATGTAGCGTTTTTCGATATTGAACAATCAATTCCTCTAAAACCAGTACTAAGGCCGTCTTGTAATTATTATGATGTATGAGCACAGATCATGTTCAAGATGAAGATCAACAATAAAAGCATTTCTTGGTCTCAAGTGCATTTACTTTAATATCCCTTCATTGTAAATTACACAAACTCTTTATTTCAACTCAAATAATTCCAACTTTTGCAATATCATTACAGATTGTTTTAAGATATTGGCTATTCATTAAGACGAAAGCACAAATCCCTTATATAAATATAATTTTCAGAATACATTTTTTTCGCATCAACTGTTTCAGAATTAGATAAGCAGCTTTTATCTCATAAAGATAATGGATGGCCCAATTCGAAGTTGCTATCTCTTATCTTTAATTTGTTTGAAAATGGAACTTTGAACAAAACCTTTTGATACTTATAACGAACTTTCCTACAGCATATCAGAGTGTTGTTTAATTTTCATTATATTCATGGCCTCTCTCAGCGTTGTGTCCTCTCCAGTCATTAAAAAGGAGCTGTATTGTTGGATTGTTATTCCCATGTCAAGAATTAATGTCTCGCCAGCTGTGACCTACAACAAACATTAGAATCACACCAATATCTTACGATTGCTGATAGAAGGATAATCAAAAGGACAGACCTAGAAACGTGGATGATGTTCATTACTTTAATTTGCGAAATGTCATACATTTTGAATAGTATTCCAGCTAAGAGTAGGGTAGTGAGCGGCACATAAAAAATTTAGATTCTGTATTTTTGGCTTAGTTGTATTCAATTGGTCATAAAACACATCCAAGAAAGTCTTTACAGTCGATCATGGGTCTGATCTTGAGATTATTTTTGACTGATTATATAGAGAAAAAAATGGCGGGAAAATTTCCCGTATTTTTCACTTTACATTAAAAATTAATTTTGTACGCTGATAACTCAAAGAGGCAAATTAAAATAGAACTTTTATCTATAAAAAATACGTTTTCTGGGTTAGTTTCATTAAAATCAAACATTAAAAGTTTGCATTTTTTCCTCAATGTGCCAGTGCATAAATGCATTTTTCCTGCTTCTTCGACGGACTGGTACTTAAATAGCAAATTTCAAAACATTTTAAAGGGCTACACTATAGACACATTGTTGCTCGAGTCAATTTCTATTCTATATCGATTTCTCCATTGTTTTAATTTGACTTCAGAATGCAATTTCATTAACGAATTTAGATGTTGAAATGATGTTTTTTATTTCCTTCCCGATGTTTTTGAATTACGATTGTGACAATAAGTACAGTATCTGTATTCTTAACTTTTTTCAGGTTACTGCTCCTTTACGATTTTGATCCCACTTTTCTATTAACTGCATGTTCTAGACTTTATTTCGCTGAATTTGATTATTCTTTATTCAGGGGCCAACTCCGACCTGCCGTTGGATGTGGGGTTTCCTCACTGTTCATTGAAGATCTTATGGTGGCTTTGAGTTGTTATTACTCCCCTTTGGATCGTTGTCTCTTTGACACATTCCCCGTTTCCCTTTTTTTTTCCTATTTGATTAACTTAACTTGTTTGGTTGCCCTGTGATGGGCAATCTGTAAATCTGAATTCTTATTTTAGCAATAACAGTACATTATTTGAATACCCGAGGGCGTTAGTCGTAGATTTTACGGTCAAAATGCAGTTTACAGGCGACGCGTAGCGGAGCCTGTAAACGGATATTTTGACCGTCAAATCAAGATTGACGCCCTCGGGTATTCAAATAATGATACTGTTATTGCATTTCTAATGTAATTAATCGATTTCATATTCTATTTTAACTTGTGTATTCGTAACCGTATTAGGAACCAGTTTAAACAGGAAACCTGCTTTGTCCAGGGTTTGCAGATGGTGGAATTGACGGTCGGTTTTGACCAATCAAAACCTCCGTTATATAGATGTTGCATTAGAATCACATATATATATTCTCTGTAACTAGGTTTGTTTAGAAATAAAGTTCATTCATTTATTCATGGGCAACAAATCTTTATCACTATAATATTATTTGGTATACTTCACTTTCTTGTAACAATTTGTCGTATATAATGAATTCGTTTGCTTCCCTGACATCTAGGTAAGGGGTAAGTAATCAATGATACTAGTACAGGACTTTTCAGTTGATTGTTTGTCACCAAAAAGGTTCTTTAGTACATAAAAAATCACTAGATCCTGTGGGGAACACTTATTAATTTATAACAGTTTTCATTAATTAAAAAACTTCTAAAAATGTTGTCATGTGAGGAATATGAGAGTACACTTTGAATTAATAAACAGTTTGTTTTAGAAAGTATGTGAGCAGTTATTTATTCTTATTCAATAGGTCCGGAATCAGGTTTTATTCCCGCTCACTGGTGTTCGAGGACTTCATTTCAGTCTTCATTATCTAAATTTTACAAAATTTTATTTAAAACTAAGGAGTATCTCCCTCATGCAAATCTCTGTAGCTGAATTTTGGCTATTCAATTGAGATCCTTTTGGCTATCAGCTTGTACACGTTTTTCGTTTATCAAATGTTTTGGTTTTATCTGCACTGATGAGACATAAGTTGTCGAAATGCGCATATGCAGAAAATAAATTAACAGTAACTTCGGTATTTTGTTATCCACAAGAGTCCCTATCTCGAAGTTCCATGCAATTAATGATGACTATTATTCTAGCAAATGATATATCAGCAATATGACTGTCCTCAAATATGTATCAGTCAAACAACGGCAGTAGGATACCGAAGGAACAAAGGGGTGGAATTTACAAAAATCGAAGTCCAAAGACATGGCCAAAACGAGAGCACAGAAAATAGTGACGCTAGACACAGAAAATAATGACGCTATAAAGAAAACAATGCTGTTAGACAGATACAAAGCACTAATATGTATTAGTATAAGAAATAGACATCAGTAACGTGAGTAGCAGCCTGACAATTTTCAGAATTTCGAAGTAATTAATATGGGCATTTCCATAGTGGATGACCTTCGGTTATTCGAATGGCTGGTTTAAAAATCAGGGTATAGAATTTTAGTTCTGTCATTACGTTTGGAATGAGTAAACATTAATACAGATGGGCCTTATCATATTTTGATTTGTAATTGTCATCAATTTTAGATTAAACAATAACAGTATAAATATTTAAAAATGATGACATAATGTAAAAAAACCAAGGAATTATAATGACATTATACGTCTTTGAAAAAAAACCAACACAATACGGGACTTTCGAATAGGAACTCGTGTGTTATTGAAGGCGGAAATAATACCAGTAAGCAAGAATGGCCGGATTTCTACCATATTGAAATAAACATATATGCCACCTAGAAACAAACTATTTGTGAAATTGAATAGAAAAAAGAAGGAGAACGGGGAATGTGTCAAAGAGACAACGACCCAAAGGGTAGTCATAACAACTCGAAGCCACCAAAAGATCTTTTATGAACGATGAGGAAATCCCACACCCAACGGCAGGTTGGAGTTGGCCCCTAAATAAAGAGTAATCAAGTTCAGCGAAATAAACTCCTATAGACATAAAGTAAACTAACTAGAAAACAGACAAGACACACAAAGGCTTAATAAATTTCCTGACTTGGGACAGGCGCATACCTGCGGCGGGGTTAAACTAGTTTTATTGGGCCCAAACCTTTCCCCTCTAGCGTAAGTGATAAATCAAAAACCAATTGTAACAGCAGTAAAATTCAGTTGGCAACAGGACTGAGTTAATTGTGAAAAATGAAACTGAAAGAACTTAATATACGGACAAAAACATGAAATCACAAAAGACTACTAGCAGTTAACTGACATGCCAGCTTCAGACCCATTACCGTGATTATAACCCTTGTGAATTAGACGATTTAAAGGTTTTATAAGTTTGTTAGGCGAGTTTAAGTATATTTAACTCTTATGTAAAACATTACCGTAAAATACCAGCCTTGATTAGATGTTTACAGGTTGCATTGTATTTATGAACTAAGTCTTTATATCGATGATAAAATTAAGTAAAGGTTTTAACTAGTTTATGATAATAAAAACCCTGGTGTAATAGTTTTTCAGTTATGAAAAGTTTCCGTTCATCAAAATCGCAAACACTATTACATACTCAAGCAAATCAAACAAGTTGAGTTATGTAAACACCATATGATGGCGCTAATGGAACATCGCCATCCAGAAATGGATAATTAACTATGGGAAAAGAAAAATCGTCCCTTTTATCATAAATTTTAGTATCTAATTTACCATTCGTACTATCAAAATTGATTTCTAAGAACGGACAATGATGATTATTAGAATTGACTTTATTCAAAGTAAGTTCTTTAGAGCAGGTGTCATTGTAATGCACACACTTATCATTTTCCTGCATAAAAATTCCTTAACTAAATTTTTAATTGACGAAAAACAAATATCCTGAAGCACTACAAATAGGTTAAAAAATCACCCTTAGCTTAAAAGTGTTAATTAATGAGTGATTTCCTCTCAATACATTGATGTATAATTGCTTTTTTGTATAATAAGATAACTTTTTTCCGGAAGAAACACGCCTCAAATATCCCGTACTGAGGGTAGAGGTTGGAATAACGAAACCTTTGTACTTATTAACGATTATTTACTTTTGATAACTGCTGAAAGGGAAAAACTGAACTTCCCTTAGTCAGACCACATTACTATTTCCTTGATTTTACCCTACTACATCTTTTTTCTTGATTAGGCACGGACTATTTGATTTTCAGGGGTGAGGCTGGATTTTTTAGAAAATTAAATTCTAGCCTTGATTTTTGCCAAAAAAAAATTCTCGGACAATGACCTTGTGAGTAGTATATAGCGGCACTTCAGACCACTTTTTTATAGTGCATTCTTTGTTAAATATTTTAGGGCTGCTTCGTTTTTTCCCTCCCGATTCCGGGTCCGGAAATCGTTTCCGTTCCGGAACCGAGAAGTGTCTGCCATATTTAGTATGTGGCTGTTCTTTGGCCTTGCCTTAAGCTTTGGTCTCACTAGTCCATAGTGTTGTCACTGGTCTCGCCCTACCTCAATTCAAGATTCTTTTATTAGTCTCGTCCTATCTCCATTCAAGGTTCTTTTATTAGTCTCGTCCTACCGAATTCAGGATTCGATTCTTTTATTAGTCTCGCCCTATCTCCATTCAAGGTCCTTTTTTGGTCTTATCTTTGATCTCATGCGAACCCTACCCCTAACCTTACACTTATCCTCTTTTTTTTTTTTAAAGTAATGTTGTATATGTTCATGGCTTACCCTAACCAACCCAACCTTTACCATAATGTATATAACCCTAACCCTTAGCTCTAACCCTAACTCTAGTCATTTAGTGTTTGTATGCATTATGATGTGTTC
>MJUU01029335.1:39653-61968 GCA_002080025.1 Modiolus philippinarum | reverse complement strand
AAAAGGCATAAAAAGGGGAGATAATGAAAGAAAATACCCGACTTCCGGTCTATACCTGGGGCTACGCCCACTTCCGGTCGCGCATGTACACTGTAGTAAGGTCATACAACACCCTTGCAGGGTGACGTATTGTTCCAACACGTCATTTCCGGTTAAAATGGCTACTTACAGTAGATACACACCCACTTCCGGTTGCGCATGCGCGCTGTAGTAAGGTGAATCCACACCCCTGCAGGGTCGCGTGTTGTTCCAACACGCCATTTCCTATCAAAATGGCCGACTAGGCTTCAAATAAAACCACTTCCGGTATACACTATGGGCTACGCCCACTTCCGGTCCCGCATGCGTTATGTAATAAGGTCATACATGACCCCTGCGGGGTCACGTGTTGTTCCAACACGTCATTTCCGGTCAAAAGGCCCGTATAGGGCCTCAAAAATGGTCACTTCCGGTTGCGCATGCGCAATCCAAACATGTCATACATCGGTCACGTGACTTCCGCTTCCGGTCACGTGACTTCGGTCACGTGACTTCCGGTCTACGTCACTTCCGGCTCCACCTCGCTCCACCTCGTCAAATACGCGGTGAACTGTCCCCATATACTACTGCAAAAATTTAACAAAGTTATTGAAGCAAAAACTGTAGGTAAAAGTCACCAAATAGTCAAAAAATCAGGTAGTTCTCATACAGATGATTTTCAATTCATGAAATATTATAGTGAAATGTTGTGTAGTTGTTAAAAAATGGATCAATATTACAAATTTAACAAAAGTCACTCAAGCATAAAATGTAGGTCAAAAACACTTAAGTGTCTCAGATTCAGATAGTACTCACCAAGGTGATTAATTTGCTGCAACTTCATTGTGATATCATGTTTAGTTGTTGAGAAATGAACCTAAACACAAAATTTGACCAATGCCACTCAACCATGAAATTTAGGTCATGAACATCTAATTCTTGGTGTAACAAATAGTACAAATCAAGGTGAATGCTACAATGCAATATCATAAAGATATCATGTATAGTTGATGAGAAATGGGCTCATCACAAAATTTGACCAAAACCACTCAACCATGAAATGTAGGTCATGGACACCTTATTCTTGGTGTGATAAGTAGTACACATCAAGGTGAATTCTACAATGTAATATCATAAAGATATCAGGTATAGTTGATGAGAAATGGGCCTAAACACAAAATTTAACCAATGTCTCTCAACCATGAAATGTAGGTCATGGACACCTAATTCGTAGTGTGTTGGGTAGTAATAAAGATGAATGTTATGATGCAATGTTATAGTTGCTGTATCATGTATAGTTAATGAGAAATGTACCTAAACACAAAGTTTAACCAAAGTCAATGAAGTGTGAAATGTAGGTCAAGGACACCTAATTGTTGGTGCTTTGGGTAGTACTCAATAAGGCAATATCATAGATATCATGTATAGTTGATGAGAAATGGACCTAAACGCAAAAGGTATATGCACGGTAAGGGGCATATTTGGCCCCTAAAGTTAAGATCCTTATATTTGATAAAATCATGTCTCTGCCTATGCCAAAGTGATTTTTGCATGAAACTTTTGCAATTTTATATTCTATCAACATATCAAAAAATCTCATTGGCACAAGCATGCGCTCTGTGCTTCCTGTGCCAAAAAAATGACCGAAAAGTGAAGAAAATTTATCAATTTTTGGTAAATCGGGAAAAAACATGATATTTGTGACGTCACAATCAGGATTTGATGCATTATAGCAACAATTTACTTTAGTTTTGATATAAGCAATATGTAAACTGTGATATACCAAGTAAAGTTTTAAGAAAAATTCCGTTTCAAAATAAAGCTAGGTCTGGAGGCCAAAAGTGCCTCTTATCGTATGAAATGTAGGGCAGGGACACTTAATTGTTGGTGTTTTGGGTAGTACCCATTAACGTGAATGTAATGATGAAATATGATAAAGATATCATGCATAGTTGATGAGAAATGGACTTAAACGCAAAATGTAACCAAAGTCAATCAACCATGACATGAAGGTCACAGACACCTAATTATTGGTGCATTGGGTAGTACTCATAGAGATGAATATTTTGATTCAATATCAAAAAGATACCACATGAGGTTACCAAACTATGGACTTAAACACAAAATTTAACCACAGGACGTACATACAGGCGAACGTACGGACTGACAAGGGTAAATCTATATGCCCCTTCCACTTTCCTGGCGGGGCATAAAAATGCAACCAGAGCACTACAAAATGGACAAGATTGCTACACGTAGCTATGTCCCCCACCGCCACAGTAAAGTCGATAAAGTCCCATAACCGATTTAAAATTTTGCGAATCAAAATGGCGGCAAGATGTGATCAACTGCATTAGGTGGCAAACAGCCAAGCAAAATTTCAGCAAAATCCCTTCGTTTGATTTTGAGAAGATGTGTCGACAAAGTCTTCCTATGTTGTAGTATGCATTAAGTAGATAAAGTCCCATAACTCCCATAAAATTTGTCGAATCAAAATGGCAGCATAATATGATCAAGTACATATGGTGGCAAATTTTCAAACAAAATTTCAGCATAATCCGTTCAGTGGTTTCCGAGAAGTTGTGCCCACAAAGTGTTCCTAAGCTGTGGCATGCATTAAGTCGATAAAGTCCCATAACTCCTGTAAAATTTGTCAAATCAAAATGGCAGCATTATATGATCAACTACAGTTGGAGACAAACAATCACACAAAATTTCAGCAAAATCTGTCCAGTGGTGTAAGAGGAGTTGCGCCCACAAAAAAAACGTGACACATGGACGCATGGACAACAGACACAGACCATTACTATGTCCCTCCATCACTTTGCGGCCGGGGAAAATAAATTGATATGATCTAGTACATATGGAGACTAATAATCCTAGAAAATTTGAAGGAAATCTGAGTAGAGGTTTTTGAGGAGTTGCGTCCACAAGATGTCATTGTATAACATTGTTAAATCTTTGAAGTCCAATATTCCTACAATATTTGACGAATCAAAATGGCAATGCAATATGATCTAGTACATATGGCAATTAATAATCCTTTAAAATTAGAATGAATTCGGACTAGCAGTTTCTGAGGAGTTGCGTCCACATGATTTGCCATTGTATAACAATGTGGAAATAATCAAAGTCCCATAACTCCCACAAAATTTGACGAATCAAAATGGCAATCCAATTTGATCTAGTACTAATGGTTACTAACAATCCTGTAAAATTTGAATTAATTCAGACCAGCGGTTTCTGAGGAGTTGTGCCCACAAAAAAAAGTGACACACGGACACACAGATGCTTCACGCGGACCATTTCTATGTCCCTGTTGCATTGCGGCGGGGTACAGTTGAATTAGTAATGGTTTATTACATGATATCCAACCACGTTTCACTAAATATCAAAGTTTCAAGGGGCATAAATCCAGAAACCCTTGAACCTCTCGGAACCCAAAATCGGAACTTGGTTTTGTGGTAAACAACTTACATACCAAGCTAGAAGACTTGTGTTATTTGGTTCACAAGTTATCAGTCGGAAAAAACCTTTGGGGATAGACAAATGGCTGAGCGTATCACATACATCTTGCAACTACATATGGCTGGGTATAAAAATCTTTTAAACTTTGCTCATCGAAAAATATGAAACGCTGTTGTTAAAACGTTTTGATTTTGTGTGGTGTGTAATCAAAGAACATTCCTGGTAAGAACAATACCAGAGGCTCCGAGGAGCCTGTTTCGCTTACCTGGCTTTCAGTTGCCACAATCAAGGTAACATTGTAAGTTATACAGTTGATTTTCAGTCTCTCAAACTTTCGTAGCTCAAACACCACCAATATCTTGGAACTGTAATTAAAGTCTGATCATGTATTACTATATTTCTTTGTTGGGCTTTTTTGACAAAAAACGTTCTTGCTGAGGACCACTTTCGACACCAGTTTTGAAGTCGAGTTGTCATTTTGTAAATGGTGGTCAACAAACAATTTTCAACATCGGTTTCAAGTTGCAACATCAATATCTATTTGGAAACCAAATTTCATTGAAATAGGACAATGTTGAATTTTCCCCCTTTTTTGGCAACCATTTTGAAAATGGCAGTCAACGAACAATTTTTAACATCAGTTTTGAAATTGCGACATCAATAACTGTTTGGAAACCAAATTTCATTGAAATCGGACAATATTGAATTTTCCTGCCTTTCTTGGCGGCCATTTTAACTAGAGGCTCACATAAGCCTGTATCGCCTACCTGGTGACTGGTTTTATTCATTGTTACCAAGAGACCATCCATTAATGGCATTATTATCCATACTATACATCAGTTCACCAGATGTTTCTGACATACAAACTTGAGTCACAAGCTTTGAAGGAAACCACCTTAGGACTATTGTGACCAAGTTTGGTTCCCATTGGCTCAGTAGTTTCAGAGAAGATCTTTGAATGCATTTCACATAGGGTCACTATGTTACACTATGTTTCCCCCTGGAACCAATCTTGGATGAGGTATGAACATAACAAGAGCTGTCATCGAATGGCAGCCAAATACACCCCGCTCATTGAACCCTGGATCGATATGATAAGTGCAAATTTAAGTTGGTGTGGACACAATACAGGTGTGGACACAATACAAGTATGGACACAATGATATAATCTTCAAGAAAGAACCTTTCACAAGGATTCCAATGAAAATAATCTGTCTAAATCAGACAAATATGAAATTCACATATTTGTCTGATTTAGACGGACGGACAGACGAATGGACAGACAGGGTGATTCCTATATACCCTCAAACTTTGTTTGCGGGGGTATAAAAATCACAAACTTTAAAGGGGACCACCAATGGACTATTGTAACCAAGTTTGGTTCCAATTGGCTCAACAGTTTTAAAGATCTTTGAATGCATTTAAGATAGGGTCCTTTCCTTGCTGGCGGCCATCTTGGATGATGTACCAACATCAAAATCACAAACCTTGAAGTGGACTACCAATGGACTATTGTGACCAAGTTTGGTTCCAATTGGCTCATTAGTTTCAGAGGGGAAGATCTTTGAAAGCATTTCAGATAGGGTCCTTATGTTGAACTATGTTCCTAGCTGGCGGCCATATTGGATGATGTACCAACATAAAAATCACAACATAAAAATCACAAACTTTAAATTGGATCACCAATGGACTAATGTGACCAAGTTTGGTTCCAATTGGCTAATTAGTTTCAGAGAAGATGATCTTTGAATGCATTTCACATAGGGTCCTTATGTTAAACTATGTTCTTCGCTAGCGGCCATCTTGGATGAGGTATGAACATAAAAATCACAAACTTTGAAGTGGATCACTAATGGACTATTGTGACCAAGTTTGGTTCCAATTGGCTCAGTAGTTTCAGAGAAAAAGATCTTCGAACGCCTTTCCCATAAGGTCCCTATGTTAAACTATGTTCCCGCTGGCGGCCATCTTGGATGAGATGCGAACCTGCTGGACATCTGTAGAAATTGAAGTCCTCGATAAGCTTAACACTTTTGCAATTAAAACTTAACCTCTATCACAAATAGTTTTTGAAATAAAAGTAAAAACATATAAAAATCATGAAAATTCAACAAAAAAGGGGCTATAACTCTTATACATGTAGTTTCAGAGGAGAAGATCTTTGAATAAAAGTTAACAGACGGACAGACGATGGACAACGGACGTCGAGTGATGGCAAAAGCTCACATGGCCTTTGGCCAGGTGAGCTAAAAATGGCAGTCATCGAACAATTTTCAACACCGTTTTGAAGTTGCAACATCAATATCTATTTGAAAACCAAATTTCATTGAAATCGGACAATGTTGAATTTTCCCGCCTTTTTTGGTGTCCAATTTGAAAATGGCGGTCAACGAACTATGTTCAACACCAGTTTTGAAGTCGCCACAGCATGGCAAACATTTCATCATTTTACACTTAATCTTCATCTTCTATAGTTTTGGAAATAAAAGATGAAAAATACAAATATTTTAAAAATTCTGTGAAAAAAGTGCAATAACTCCTACAAGTGTTTATGGATTTTCTTCAAAATTTCATGGTGGGTAGATCTTGATATGATGAACACTTTTGCAATTTACACTTGACCTCTATCCGTTACACTTTTTGAAATAAAAATTAAAAAATGCAAAAATTTTGAAAATTTTACAGAAAAAGGGCTTCTACTCCGAGATCGGTTTCAGATTTTCTTCGAAATTGCATGGTGGGTAGATCTCATCAAGCTGATCATTTTTACCAAATGTCAGATTTTTATATCTGTAACCGTTTTCGAGTTATTAGCCAAAAACTGCAAATTTACAACTATGTTCGGCCATGTTGTTTGACCAGCTGACTAATCTAACACAATTTTGAGAAGCCATACCCTGGTGATGATTCAAGTCAAGTTTGGTTACATTTGTCCCAGCGGTTTCAGAGAAGATTTTTGAAATTGTTGTCGGACTGACGGACAGACAGACAGCAAACCACAGGCAACGGACGCATAGTGATGGCAGAAGCTCACCTGGCCTTATAGGCCAGGTGAGCTAAAAACTAGAAAGTCCAGTATTAGGATATTGTATAAAACAAAACAAAGCCATTTTAAATTTATATATTTTAAGCCACAATAGGCTAGCATTCATCACTGAACACATCTACAAAATGGCAGTAATAAACGTCTTGTAAACATCAGAATTTACACGTAAACAATGAAATACACAACTTGTGAACAATATCATACAATGAGGTGAAAATAATGAAAACTTAAAAATATGGAGTTGAAATATGGGATGTATATATATCTCGTCATGATATATAAAATTCACAATTTCCTAACATGATACATGTATTATGGGCTCGGTATTATGAAATTAATCTTAATGATTTCTAGCATCATTTATGCCATACATTCTCTAAAAGTTCCTTAATCCAATTTTTTTTTTTTTAAATTTAATCATTTGCAAGTAATCCAGGGTCAAAAATGTGAACAGCCTTGTCAATTTATCCTTTTGTTAAATGTTTTCATGCAAAATCTACACTTTTCTGTTGCTATTACTAGGAATGCTCGATAATTTTTTGCAATACATGTATTTAATAGATCGCTAAATCTGAGTCGAAAACAAATTTTTCCAATGACATGTATATTATAAGAACTCGAAGATAGCATAAATGCATGGTTCTTCATAATTTTAAATATGCAATCAAAAACTGTTTCAAATCATTATCTATAAGGTAAATCTTTATAACAGAAAAAATCCAAAAACATTCTATAGTGCAATTGATAAATTCCAAAACAAAAATGGGCCTTTATGTATTTTGAAGAAAAAAAATCAAAAAGCCGAATCTTTTAGAAAATGTTTGGCAGATAGTCATTTCTAAAACTTTTGTTGTTTATTCATTGCAAATAAAATCCAAAACATTAGGACGACGTAAAATATAAGTATTGATTAACAAGCACTTCAATGATCAATGAATGAATGTTATGGTAAATTTGTGTCTGCTGTAGTTTTCAAGGAACTCCAACCTATCAATAGATATTTTTTGACAAAACAATTTGACATTGTAAATACGGTTTCTCTTCCGGGTAGTAGGAGCGAGTTAAAATATTTCTGCCCTCAAGCTTTAGCAAGGATGTAAAAATCCAAATTAAACGACAGACAGTGAAGAAATATTTTGAACTCGTGACCTAGCTACATGAGAAACTTTTTCTCCCATGAAACGTGTAGAAAATGCAAAAAATCTAAAATGTCCAAAAATCTCTCAAAGAAATTTAATCAACACTCGTTGGATAAAAAGTAACAAGCAAATTTAATCAACTGCTGAGAATGGGAGAAACCTCTTTCTTTAATAGTCTTACAAATATCCTTTATTCAGCTTCAAAAAGAAATTTTATCTGACGACATCAAAATTTTCAGTAGAATTCATATTTTTACAATCAAAAGTCTAAGGGGTACAAAGATATTTTAAAGCAAACTGACTAAGGACACAGTCTGAGGGCAATCTTTAATTCTTTTAATATTGTGAAAAGTCCTTTTCTGTTGCCATGTTGAGGACATGCAGTTTTCCATACTAAATTTAAATGTCATATAGACCAGGGATACTAAATATAGTAACACAAAATGATATTACTTTTAACAGAATGTCATGTGACATCAGATCAACCAATCAACTGCCAGAACAAAATATTTAGTTGTCAAAATATTTTTTTAATTATGCAGTTTGACATAAGCACTATGTATCATTACATGAAAATTGCAACATTTAATATTCTTGTGCACTTTTATGGCCACCACTAAGAAAAGGCAGCACTATATTTCTTTAAAAACTTCTTAGCAATTAAATTATTTGTGAAATTCAAGATTTTACCAAATTTTCAGCTTTCTTAAAGTGTGTCACCCTTTAAGTTTTTTGACTTTGTGCCAGAATTTCAAAATTTTCCGATTTAACCATTATAATGCATTTTTGCAGCTAAATTGGAAAATAAAAACTTATGTAAAATGCCTTTATCTGTGTAAAAAATCACAACTTTTAACAATACAGTCACAACCCTTATGCTATAAGATCTGAAGCTAGTACTCATAAACTTGCACTTTTACAATGCATATATACAAAGTAAAATGAACATTCATTTAAATGCTATGATAGTGAACACATTTACATACATTTACATACATTTCAAATACAGAACTAGAACAAAATATTCTAAGCCTGGATAAATACTTGAAAATTACCCGATAATAACATAAATGCCTGTCTTGTGTCTTTTCCCTTAATTCCTACAGTGGAAAAGGAAATGAGGTTAAGTGGTAGTTTTTTTATGAAAAAAATCTAGATATAAAATCAAAGATAAAATTAAAGATGTAATTGTTTGGAAAACACAAATACAGAGATGTGACAAAGAATTATATAACAGTATATACACCATTTTCAAGACACCAATGTTAATTGTTGAAATCCAGAAAAGTCGGAAGATCAGGATGACCAGATGGACAATGCATCGGGATGAAAAAATGATATGCATTTTGGTTAGATTTTCCTTCTTTTAAAATTAAAACTGACTCATCTGTGTCAGCCTCCCCTCCCCCAAATAAACCTGATTTATTTAAATTGACAAATATAGATAACACCACAAGATCCCATTCATTACTATATTTTATCCACTAGAGATAATTAAATTTTAAGTGTGAGGCTTGCCAAGCATCTTAAAATTTTTAAATTTAACTATCGAGAGTGGATAAAATATGGTAATAATCGGGATAAAGTGGTGTAATCTTTTTCTCTAATGATAAATGATAAACACCGAGAATTGTATTCCGAATAAATTTTGCGGGAAATAGCACGGGGCTTTATTCAACATACGTTGAATATGAAAATTTATCTAATGGGTCAGAACTGGTTTAAACTGCACATATCATTAGAGAAATCAAATTAAATCATTATGTTTTTTTTTAAAGTTTAAATTCTGTGTGGGTTTATTAAAAGCAAGAAACAGGATGGCTTTTTAATATTTTTTCGACAAAGGGTGGCTTTATATAAACTCTAACGATAACAATGATCCAAAAACAATTGTCACCTCTCTGTATTCATGACAAATTTCACATTCTAAAATATGACAAAAACATTTGTTAAATTTGGAATGATGTTAAATCTCTGCCCTATTGTATAAACATTTGCTCTTTTAGATAAGTGCAACATTAAGCTCATAAAATTTATAACTATGTATTTCAACCTTAACCAACTTAAAAAGGCTTACAAAGCTCAAAATGAATCTAGGTTTGCATATCCCTTGCAATCCCTCTAATTAATAAAAAAACACATGAGTTTTGACAATATATAACATGATCAATTTAAGTTGACTTATATATGTATATACACCATGTCCAACTGAATTAAAATATAACTACAACCTGTCCGGTCATTTTGTGTATTTCTCGTAAATAAATTTTATTGGCAATTTGTATGAGTTTCCTTTGATCTCACATAGCAAATATTTTTCAGTATTTGCTACTGCGCGAATACAAAAAATATTGGCAAAAAGTATCTTTGTCAATCAGAATTAATGAAACAAAGAAATATGCATTTATAGAGACTCTTTAATGGATCGTACAGATTCTTTCACTAATCAATACTAGTCAATTTCACGATTTGTTGAAAATTAACATTCACTTTCAGAATTTGTTCCATTAAATGATTTAGTTAATTACCGATAAAAAGAATAATAGAAGTTTTGTTTTTAATACAAGAAATATTGGCTCAAATAATGGACTCGCCCACAAGGGGCTCGTCCATTGTTGTATGCCAATATTTCTTGTATCAAAAACAGAACTTCCATTATTCTATATTTCCAATACTAAAACATGCTAGGTAACCAAATTTCATCTAGGTAACTACCACAAAACAGCGTAAATATTTCATACAAACTCCTCCTGAAAACCGGCCCCTCTAAAAACCGGATTCCTCTATAAACCGAACGATATGTTTCGGTCCGGAATTTTTACCTATATAAATAAGTAAAAAAATCCTCTGAAAACCGGCCCCCCTGAATTCCGAATTCCGGCCATATAGATCGGTCCCAAACCTATATTTTCTTCTTAAATTGAACTCTGAAAACCGGACGACTTTTTCCGCGGACAATGAAATCGACCAAGTTTATTAAATTTGTCAGAAATATCTTGCCATCTTGATTGATAAATAACTGTATTTGAACAGATTACCGACAATATTGATTGAAATTTACAATAACGCAGGGAAATATTCTGAAATAGTTAAGTCACAGCCTAAACTGACCTTAAATATCATATATAACATGTCCGATATTAGAGTTCGGAATTTGAAGACCGGATTTCGGAACCTCCGAAAACCAAAACCTCGAAAAACTGGCCGATTTCTTTGGTCCTGACGGAGGCCGGTATTGGGAGGTTCCACTGTACTTCATTTAAATTTCCTATCTAGGCCATTTTAACATGATTCCTAGATTCACATCCAAACCTTTTGAAGGACAAAAGGTGGACATGGGAATTTTATGTTTATTAATTTTAGTTCAAAATGCAATAGATTTTAAAGAAAAATGATCGTAAATGAGTGTTTTATAAGTGGTTCAAAAACTTGAAGAGTGAGGAGAATTTAGGACTTTTCTGATTATGGCCATATTGGAAACGATAGACTTAAATTCTGATTTTCTACTGAAAATTGATGCTGTTTTAGGTAAAACATTTTTATTTATTTGATTTTTTTTTAGAAAACAATAGCACCAAAAGGTTTCTATTAGTACACAAATTAACCATCACCAGTTGTATTAATTTTT
Organism: Modiolus philippinarum; assembly: GCA_002080025.1. NCBI lineage: Eukaryota > Metazoa > Mollusca > Bivalvia > Mytilida > Modiolidae > Modiolus > Modiolus philippinarum. The sequence continues at coordinate 50,669 of MJUU01029335.1, read as the reverse complement.
TGGATTCAGTCATACACAGTGATACACCAACATACACACAGAGAGAGGTAGAGAAGTACGCACTAAATGCACCAAATGCTGTCTATAACTATGATTTTTTACACTACATACAATACATATATACAATATCTCAGTTACACAATAAGATAGATAATGGATAATACCAAGTTATATCTGAAAAGGAGGACAAAAGGTGTTTTACTGAGGGATCCAAGAATACCCTTTTCTTTGATGGAACCTAAAGTTGTTTTTTTTTCTTAAAAAGATCATTTTGCATTATTTTTTATTACTGGAACTGAAAATTTTCTAGAAATATCGAAAATTAACCAAATATTAAGGAAAAGGAGCGCAAGATGAATGGAAAATAGTGAAACATTACACCTAAATTGTAAGGGTAGAAAAGTCTGTTAAATACGATGCCAAAGCATGAACAAGAATGTCCCTGGTCTTGATATACAGCCTAGTGCCAAAAGTGAGTAAACTTTTCAAATTTCCCTGTACATTTAATGTAAAAACAGACCCTGTTAAAAAAAATTCTCTAGAACTCATTTCTTATCCAATTTTCATGAAATTTTCACTGTTAAAAGGAGTTTGATGTGTAGTTAAAGCCAATAATTTTGAAATAATTTTAAGTTCATTTGTTTCCTTATTTTCAAAATTTTAATACAAACTGAAATTTCTGATGTCACAATTTACAAAGGATATATTGTAAATTTTGACTCTGAAATTTTTTGTTAGTGTTTAAATTGTCATAATATGGAAGTAACAAGTCATAAAATTATTTCAAAATTATTGGAATGAACTGCATACCAAACTCTATTTAACAAACATGGAAAATTTCAAGAAAATCGCACAAGTTTTTGGTCATAGCGAATTTTGTATACAGGGACTGTTTTTACATGAAAAGCACAAGGAAATTTTGAAAAGTTGACCCACATTTGGCAGTAGGCTGTAGTGTTACAAATCATTATTGCCATTTGACTTAAGGATGTAGTAAGGTGAGGTTTTTGAAATTCCTAAGTGCGATTCAGAATTCTCGGATTTTGCCAATTATTACTATGTAATATTTTTTGCCCCATTGCACCCAATTTTCTAGTCATCAAAGGCTTCAGTAGATCATTTTAGGTCAGTAAGAAAAATTTCACTAGATTGTAGATTTTCCTTCTATGTAAAGGAAATAACTTATATTTCCATGTTATACTACGGTAAAAGTCCAAGAGAGCATTTTCCCGCCATTTTTTAAAATGTGAAATATCTAGAAAACGAGGTCCATAACCTATCAATATTTTTAGCTGATTTTATTCTTTTACTGATGCTCTTTCAATTTATGGTATCAATTTAAAATCGTAGATTTATTTAATTTCACCTTACTACATCCTTAAGGATGCTCGCTGGTCACGATTTGGGTATTTCTGTCCGAACTTTCGACTTCTCAGTTTTTATCCATTAAAGAATTACTAATGTTTTGACCCTAACCTCCATTTTTTTTTTGTTTGATAATGTAATTTCATACAATTTTTAAGTATTCTGACAAAATTTGATTAAATCCTATATTATTTGTCAAATTCCTTCATTAACCATGACCTATGAAAAATTCAGAGCAGTTCAGTTTCCCGCCAAATTTTTAGGCACTTATATCAGCAACCATTACATATTTTTTTTGGCTAAATATACTTCTTTTTCATTTTTAACAAAACCTAACATTTATCTGAAATCCTATTTATTTTGAAAATGACCAGTGAACATTCTTAACTTTGAACTTTTTTATGCTGGTGAATTCACTATATGAATATTTAATTTTGCTTGCATGATGCCCGTTATCACTTTGTTTTCAACTAATATTAGAAATAAACACTTCAATGTTATTCCATACAAACTACTATAATCATTCGATTACATATACACACATTTTAAACATTAATTTCAATAACTTTTCTACGGAGAAAAATCTACAGTATGCAATAGCGAAAATTTAAACATTCTAAGGACCTATTTTAACCATGAGTCAACATGATCTATCTTCTGTTCTCTATCATTTAATGTTATTAAAAATGTATAAAAACAAAATGACGAAATTACATGTATGTAAAAAAAATTCTCTTATAATGTAAAAAAAAATCATGTAATAATAATTTTGATTGGACAACACAAAAAATTTCATGACATAAATTGTTCATTTGATGCTTTGAAAACATTAATTACATATACATATTTCACGTTTTAGTGTGCAATTATAACATTTTGAAAATTTTATAACATCAATTGTTTATTTGCTAGTCACAAATTTTTATAAAATTCAATTTGTGACCATCAAATTAAGAATTGATGTTCTGAAAACTTCATATTTATACAGTTGTCACTTTACAACCTTTCTTTTCCTCTTCAGAGCCTCCTTCTGATTTCACACTGTTGAGATAAGATGCTCGTCTACGAGCCATCAACATTTCAGTCTTTGTTGCATGCTGGGCTACTGACAATGGAGGCTTTCTCGGTGCAGGTTTGATGAAAACATCATCATCGTCCACTTTACTTTTATTTAATTCCGTTTCAGTTTTTGCAGCAGTATTAGAAGGCTTATAGTTAAATGGCTGAACGAGAGCCGACTGTGGACTCGTTTTCACTGAGTCAAGAGAACTCACACTACTATTTCTCTTTTTACTTTCCTTATCCTTTTTACTCTTCTTTTTACTCATTTTCTCAATTTCTTTCACTTCACAAACGGCAACAGAATGAACTGAGTGAATGGAATGAACCGAGTGAATACTTTCTCGTGACGAGTAAAGTGAGGATTTCGATCCAGACTTTTTAGATTCAGAATTTTTCCTGCTGAAAATATTTTTCAGTCCTTTTGGAAGAAAACTTTTGCCACCTTCCTTTTTGTCTTTTGACTTCTTTTTTGGACTTAAAGAATGTTTGTTTAGTTCTGGCTCAGAGCGTGACGTATTTCCATCTCGCCGAACCCATATCGAATCCTCATCATCACTCGCGATGCTAGCAAACGATTCCTCCGTGTTTCTTCTCCATGAATTACTCACTTGGCTAGAATAACTTTCATTTATTGTTCCATTTGCAATGGAAGATTCTAACAGAGCTTTGACTGCTTCTAAAGATTTACTCGTTTCGTCTGCGTCAGGAACATTCACACTTCTTTTATCTAAGTCAGATTTCTTTTTCTTCCATGTTCCAGAATCAATTCGTTTTTCCAATGATTTTAAATCAAAATCAGACGTGTTTTTTGTCGGGGATACATCAGTGCTACTACCAGAGTAGCTACTTTTTGAATGTTTCCCTGGAGATGAGCTGCTTTCAGATTTTGATCGATTGAGAGATTTCTTAAGACCATCATCATCTCCTAATGATAATCCCGATAATTTCATCACCTCTTTATCAGCCTCATCATCTGAATCGCTGTCAGGACATGGTAACTGACTACAACGGTTGACAGTTACCAACTTGTCATATGTCGAACTACGACTGATTTCGTCTCTCTGATTATCATCCTCTGTAAAATTTGGTGGCTCAATTTTTATAATTTTACTTCCTGAATTTGCTCTTGGTAATTTTGATGGAGATGCAGTTGGAAGCTTTGAAGTGCTTACTTTCGACACATTCTCATCCTCTTTTTTCCAAAGCCCAGCTATTTTACTTCCAACCTGCTTTTTACCCACAATACCTGCACTACTCCTCCGATTATCAGATGTAAATGACAAAGATTTGTTCAACTGACCTTCATTTTTCTTAGTAGATGGAACAGTCACTGATGAATTTTTTCGCCCAACTGGTGTAGATGGCCTAGAATTGTTTTTCAGACTAGCATTGCTGTCCGATTTTTTCAAGTCACATTTACTAGATATTTTTTTCAAGTTTGTGTTAGATCCAGCTTTTTGCACAGACTTATTCAAGGTGGCATTACTTCCAGATTTGTTTAACATTTGTCCACTTCCAGATTTATTCAACATTTGACCACTTCCAGACTTATTCAAAATTTGACCACTTCCTGACTTGTTCAACATCTGACCACTCCCCGATTTGTTCAAGTTAGTTCCAGTGCCAAGCTTATTAAGTGCACCACCACTACCAGTTTTGATTGTATGTAATTGCGTTCCACTAAGAGTTTTCTTCAAATCTCCATTCACAGGTTTAGTGTTTTTTACAGGAGTTTTTGTACTTTGATTTGCTGCCATATTTTTCACAGATTTAACAGATTTTATAACTTGTTTCTTTGCACCAGAATTATCTGAATTGTCTTGCGTAGATGGATCAACAATAAAATCATGGGAGTTTAGGGCCTTTATCCACGAATCTGGCACTTTGTTTTCCTTGTTTTGACGTTTAACACAGGTAGAATTCGGCTGATTTGAGTCAGAATTGTCATTATTTTCAGTTTTGCGATTATCCTCATAAGACCCAATAATTGGTGCATTTTCAAAAGAGCTCTCTTTAGTAAATGTTCCTTGCTTAACTAAAGGCTTAGGTTTATCTACTTGAGAATTACCTCCCTTGCGATTAGCATTAGTTGCTGTTGGTAATCTAGATGGGCTATTTTTAGCAGGTGTGCGTACTGTTGTGTTGCTAGTCTGTTTGGTTATTTTAGGTTTGCCAATTACTTTATTTGGTGTACTACTAGCTTGAGGATGTGACCTTGACCTAGTTGGTACTTCTGATTTTGTTTTTGGAGTGTTTGCTTGCCGAGCATTTATGGCATTCATTTCTTGCTTACTTGGAGTTCCTTTTTGCTGTAGTGGTGCCCTCTGACTATAAAGAGGTCTTCTTCGGCCCCTTACTGCCTTGTCCGATTCTACCGATTTCTGAGGTGTAAATGTTTTCTCGTTAGGTTTGACGATTCTTGGTCCGCTTGAAATAGAGAAGTCATCTGACGGTGTAGTTTCCGAAAAGTCACTCATTTTCTCCGAATGGAGAGACCATGATTTTTCAGATGCAGTATCAGACGTGTATCCACATGAAACCAATGACATAGTCTCATTCTCAATAAACATATCCTCATCCATGCTGCTGCCAATCATACGTTTATTTTGTATCGCCATTACAACACGGCTGGCATCATCTAGAAGTATCTGTTCATTATCCTGTGTAAATTCCTCCTCAAATGAACAATCATTCTCATCTTGAAATTCATTTGTAATTGTTACATTCGCACTGCATATATTTTCTGTCACAGTCACATCAGCACTGTCTGTAGCGACATCCTCATTGCTTCCCGATTCAAATCCAAAATTATCTAATCCAATTATAGGATGAGAAACAATTTCCCTAGCAATTTCATTTACTTCCTCGTAGCTAGCTTGCTTAGGGTGATCTATAGGGCCATAGTGTGTGATATTATCGTACTGCTGGGTAAACTTTTCTAAACTACGATTCATTCTCTTGTCATATAATTGTTCATTTGATCTGACATTTTTACGGCGTGGTAGACTTAGATGTAGCCATTGACCTTGATCTTGATAGGTAGGAATGGCTTCGACAGAATAGTGCATGGTCTGTCCACGACCTGAACGGGCTAATTCCATATTTGATAATTCCTTCCTTTCTTTAACACCTTCACTGTCTTGAGATCTAGATCGTTTCCAAGAACCTCTCTTGAAACTGTCTGTAGAAGGTTTTGCGAAAACAAAATCGGAAGGTTGAGAATTTTTATGCCAAGTGGAATAGCGCGATTCATGTCTGCCACGACTTTGATTCATATATTCTAGTTCATCGGCAGATGAACAACTTCTTGACATGCGATTATTTATATCACTTCTGTCTGAAATCGGCAGACCAGAATCAAAGGAATGCCTACTACTCTTTTTGACAGGAATATCCTTTGTCACATTCGGAACACTTCTCCTAGACTGTTTATCATTCGCCTTGCTTTTCGGTAGAGCAGAAGTGATACACTCATCTAGCAGTGCTTCATCTAATTCAGAAAATTCATGATCATCATCAAAATTATCTTCTTTTATCACTTTCACATCCTCCGCTTCTAAACTTTTAACTGACTCAGATTTACTGGATTTTGTTTCATCACTTGATTGACCTTCGACCTCTCTTTGAAGGTCGGGGTCTGGCAGTATAGATGATTCTGAGCTTTTTGAGGTTTTTGAACCAAGAAGAAATTTTGCCATTTTTTCGGACGTTGAGTCTTTGTCATCATCAATAATACTCAATGAGCTCAGTGAACCACTACATGAAAATGTTTGAGGTGTACCTTCAACATTATACACTCTGACGGAGTCTGCTGATTCACTGTGAACAAAAACTGAATCATCAACAGAATTCTGGAATGTTCGGTTACCAGTTAACGTGTTTGATGTTACCTGGTGATGTACAGGTATATCTGACGAATCTATTGTCAAGTCACTCAATGAAGTTGCACTAGAAAAGTTGTTAGGTGTGTCTTCAGTAGCATATGTACACAGAACATCATTTGACTGGTTGATATGACTAGAAGTTCTCTGTGGATGGAACTTCTTTGGCTGTAATTGTGTCTTATTTTGTTTTACTTTTTCTTTAGAAATATTTGTAGTAGTGTTAATTTTCTTCTCTGAACCTTCAGCTTTACGATCCATTTCTATTTTTGTATTAGATTTTACATTCAAACTTTTGTCGTGTGAATTTTTTCCTTTTGGCATGGCAGATTGTATGATTTCGGATAGGAGTTCATCATTGTCATCGTCAAATGAACTATCCTCGGATTTTACATCGTCATCTTGTTGATTTTCAGTTTTCTGTTCACTTTCCTGTTCAGGTTTGTTTTCATTTGTTATTTCAGCCTCACCTTGAGGTTTACTTTCAGTTTCATCTTTCACAGACAGATTTGTCGTGATAATGCTCAGATCACTCAATGATGTAGCATGAGAAAAGCTGATTGGTGTATCTTCTGTGGCGAACGTTGTCAAAACATCATCCCCCGTATTCTTATCCATCTCCGCCAACAACTTCAGTTTCTGATCGCTCTCCATTTTAGCTTTCGTATTATCACGTTTTGGAGATGCAGGCATCGACATATTATAGGGAGTATCTTCCACTGCATAAGACTTCACAGTATCATCTTCAGGAATTTCAATTTCATCAACAGATTCAAAATTAAATGGATTGGATTTTTTGACACTTGGGGAAACTGCTGCGGAGCCATTCATTGGTGTTCCTTCTGTAGCGTATGATGTCACAGAGTCTCCGTATGAATCATACGTATCTAGATCTCCTCTAAGGATGTTCTGAATTTTTTGAAAATTTCTAGGTTTGTTTTGATTGGGTGGTCCCACCTCATTTGCATAGATGGTGACAGAGTCACTGTGATGTTGAGCAGACGGACAAACTTTCATGAAGCCTTGCATATTCATTTGTCTAGTTTGTAAAATTTTTCCAGTCCCTTGTGGACGACCAAATGATTGTTGGTTTTTGTGATATGGAACATTCTCATCAGCAAATTTTTTGACGCTATCTTGATTTTCACTACCTACTTGGAAGTTATTTGGCATTTTCAGCTTGGTTTGCGGTTTTGGTGGCACCTTCTTCACATTTACCTGTGGGGGCAATCCCTCATGGGCATACAATTTCACAGCATCATCAGATAAACCGTTGCCACTGAAATCCTCTGATTGCGACATTTTCTGTTTCAAAGTCTGTTTTTCAGTTTTGTTCGGCGATTCTGGTTTAGAACCATTTTTCTTTTTTATCATATTATCTGACGAACTTCGTCGCATTTTTCTTGGCATAGCAGCACTAATGCATTGCTTAAGGATATCTTCTTCACCCTCGGAAACTTCAGAGTTTGACGAGTCCTCCTTGTCCTCAGATTTTACACTGTTCTCCCCATTTTCGTCTATGTTTGTTAAAGTCTTATTATTATTCTTTAAATCTAGAGGCTTTGCTGCTTCAGTATCATCTACAGTTAAAGAACTTAAAACGCTGCAAGTTTCTGAAAAATATGGTGGTGTACCTTCATCTGCATAAACTTTTGGTGGTTCATCTTTGCTGACGGTAGATGCAGTGTCTAGTGGTATTTGTTTTACTGGATTTTGTGGACCCGGTGGCAAAGGGCGGACAACTTGCACATTATTTCCTAATAAGTTTGTAAATGATTTTGGTACCAAAGGGAAGTTACTCTGTTTACTACTTGTATCTGAGCCTTTCTCTTGTTCTGGATTAGGACTTGATGGCATACTTTCACTTGGCGAGTCTGGTAGCTCACTAGGCGAGACAACTTCACTTGCTCGCCTGCTGTACTCGCTTACCACAGAACTATGGACAGAATGCTCATCAAAACTACTGAGTGAACCTAAGGAGCTACAACGAGAGAACATCAGTGGTGTATCCTCGACATGATGGCTGTCATCAAACGTAACAGTTTTTCGTTCTTTCTCAGAACTTTCAGTGTTGTCTGAATCGCTGAGCAGTTTCTGACGTCCGGTTATTGGTGTGAATTTGGGTGGTGCCATAGGTTTTTGGTTTTTCATTGGCGTTTTAGATCCATCAATTTCATTAATACTCTGAAGGTGAGAAACTTGTTGCGATGTCTGTACTGCCTCTGTACTGTGCAGGCTACTAAGGGAGCTAACTCTTGAAAAACAAATAGGAGTTCCTTCTTCACAGTACGTCTTAACTTGGTCTTCAGCCATATCATCGTCGTCTGGTGCATGGAATGATTGCTGAATAATTGTGTCATCATTCCTAGTATTTTCTGGACTCATTTCCTTTCCAGGGGTATTGTTACTAAAATTAGCAACAACAGTAGAACCAGTATTGTGATCAGTATTAAGACTTCCAGATCCGCTACGTTTTTCGGATCCTGATCCACTTCGCCCTTCATCAGTCTGACCAGTAAAATTGTCTTCTTTCCTCTGCCCAGTGTCATCTTGATTTACATTTTCACTGTCATGACCAGGCTTTGACAGATCAGTGAGAGAATTAGCTGTTGACAGATAATACCTAGGAGTGCCTTCCGTATAAAATGTTTTTACCTGGTCTTCGTCACAATTCAACTCGTCAATTCTATCATTTGTCCATCTAGCTTCCTCTAATTTACAATCGGCACAATTTTTGAATGTTTCTTGTTGAATGGGATCATATGACCTTGATCTTTCTGGTTCATAATTTCTTGATTGATTGTTGAAAGATTCATCACGATTTTCAGCATAGCGTACTGAAAAATCGGTAGGCTGGTCGTCGTGGTCCAAGTCAGTTTCTGTATATGATGAAGACATGATGATATGAGGGCGTGGAAAGTTGGGCCTCATCATCCGCACCTGCTGTTGATAGCCAAATGTATTTAATGCTGCTGGTCCCGAAAAGGAATGATGCATTCTGGGTCCCATATTAAATCTTTGATCCGCTATCGGTCTCACAAAGGCATATCTTGGAGCTGGCGGCAGCTGCACTAAAGGTCGGTTGTTTTGATTTGTAACTTCACCATATTTCATGCTGTAATCAATCGGTTGATCATTATCTTCATCTGACGACGACTGAGTATTGTACATCAGACCAGGAATGGTGCCATAAATAGGATTATTTCCGTAGTTACCAATTTGAGGATTAGTAACCGAAGGCCCATTGAAACTTCGGTAAAGTAATGCATGTGGGAGTGAAAAGTGAGGATCAGTTCTTGACGACTGGAGATTCATCTGCTGACTTGTTTCTATCAGTCTTTGTGCTTCTACTTCTTTGAATGTCTGCGCTATCTGACTATTTGGATTTTTCAGTTGCGGATTTTCCGTAACATTTTGTCTCTGTCCACTGTTGCGATCTAGACTCCCGCCATGACGATCCTGTAACTGTTTCATCCCACCGTGATATCGAAGTCGGTCATGTGATATATCAGAATGAGTACTGCCAACACTGTCTTGACTTCCCGATCTTGCTACTCGTTTTGGTGACAATAAACGACTTTCTGATCTCGGAGAATTTTCTCCGCTGTTGTGCTGTCGTATGACACTGTCATTCATATTTTGATTTCCAGGGAATCGGAAACGTGATCGATCATTTTGATTATTATCAGTGGGACTGTCTCTAGGACTTTCTACATTATCACAAGTTTCTGACAGATTTTGATCTAAAGATTCTTCTAATGCCCTCTGCTTTCTAACATGTAACATAGGCCTGTTCTGTTTTGAGTCAATGTTTAAACTTTTGATCGATGGAAATGCAGCTACAAGATTTTTTAGGGCTGCTGAACTTCCCATTGCAATCATTTGATGTTTTGAGTTGACGAGATTTTTCAACATGCTTACAGCACCCATGTCCCATAATGCCTTCTGGTCTTCAACACATCTTGCTGACAGATTCCAAAGAGTACCACATGCATTACTAACTATTGTCAAACTTGCTGATCTCAGCTGCCTCAAAAGTATCGGTAAACAGTTCTGCTGTCGTAAAATTTGTCTGTAGTCCTCTCGAACAGTAATGTGGCTAGAAATATTTCTTAAGACACCTCCACCATTCTCAATAACAGCAGTTGTTTTGGACGGACTCTTGTAGGTCAATGTTCTGACTAGAAACTCTAATGCACCTTCAACTGCACAAATTTCAGCCTTGTTTTCACTTCCATGAGCTGACAAATTCCACAAGGCACTAAGAATACTTTTAAGTGTAGCCTCCTTTTTAACTACCATAGCAGATTTCATTAAAGTCGTGGCTGCCCCAACCATCCGTAACGATTTTTTACTGGCCAAGTCTGCTTTCCATGACAAATTCCGCAGAACACTTGCCGCCACTTGAACCAAATCCTCACATGTAGATTTCAATTGTTCCACTAGTCCTTCCATGAATCCTTGCATAGAGCATAGTAAAGCTTTATTTGTCCCGTCACCGAAGGTTAAATTTGTAAGTGCCATACATCCATAGCGACGTAAAGTAATATTGTACTGTTCTGTTGTATGGCCATGGGTTAACTGATCAACTTCTATCAAGTCGGCAATGGCTTGTACACCACCTGTAAGAAAAATAAAGTCAACATTCAGTCATGAAGTCTTAATGTGCACTGATAATTGAAGTTTTTGAACATTTTATACAAGACTA
>MJUU01029335.1:11313-23689 GCA_002080025.1 Modiolus philippinarum | reverse complement strand
GACTCATGGGCCAGGCACCATGGTAAAGGGAAGAGACATTATACTGTTTACCTTTCTTTAGAGGACTCATGGGCCAGGCACCGTGGTAAAGGGAAGAGACATTATACTGTTTACCTTTCTTTAGAGGACTCATGGGCAAGGCACCATGGTAAAGGGAAGAGACATTATACTGATTACCTTTCTTTAGAGGACTCATGGGCCAGGCACCGTGGTAAAGGGAAGAGACATTAAAACTGGCATCAGGATCAATAATGGTGGCGTCTGCTGCTTCATCAGACGACAAGTCAGCTGTTTGTATCGCTATGGAAACATTCTCAGGATCTTCTGCATCTTGTTCTTGTTCCTGTTAAATAAAAATATACATTTTAATCCAATTTAGTTTCAAAGTCAAATACTGTGGAAGTATTTTATTCAATGACATCAATTTTCATGGTTTTACCAATTTTCATTATTTTGTGGGTACTTTAATTTGTGGTTTCGAATTCTATGAATTAAAACTCTAGGAGAAAAATGCAGTATGTTGGGAACTTAATTAAGTGGTTTTATCTAACCACAAAATCCATGAAAATTGGAACAACATGAACAATAGTACTTTCACTTTTCTGCATGTCTGTTATGTGGTTTCCATTCCGCTAAGTTTTTAAACAGTACTTATGCCGACAGCAAGCCGATAGTGTCTGTGATAAAAAAAAATTTTCTGAAAATTACTGTATTAATTTTAATAGCTTTCAATATCTGGAGCTTTTGCTCAATTCATATATTTGTGGATATATATAAATTCTATATGTTCTTAAACATGTGTTATTGAATTTAAACTGAACTTAAAATAAATCAGAAACCTGCACATCTACTCGTTCATGGCTGTTTTTAGCTTTTTATTCACAAATTGATGAGAGTTACCATAACAGATGTTTGATAACTCGGTAATCAACATTTTCTTAAAAAAGTCTTTAGCAGGAGGTGCTCAAAGTGTTGACACAACCAGTCTCACTCCTGACAGTGTAGTCTCTGTAAGTCCTGCTCAATTTTGAAACTCCCAGGTACCTACAGTGCTCCCTCGTTATACTGCCCCTCTTTAACAGCGGTCCCCCAACTTATCGCCAACCATTTTCATTTTTCAAAAAGTTGCATAGTTTCTATGTTATTTATTCCCACAATACATCGCCACCCTCGCTTATTTCCAATATTTTCTTTGGTCCCAAAGGTGGCGATATAACCAGGGTGCACTGTAATTCCAAATTCATTAAAAACCTTTAGTGACATTTTTTTTTTACCAATCATTTTGTTCTTATTTTGTACCAGCCACTATTATAGTTTCCATAACGAGAACTAGTTGATTACGAAATTTCTCACATCGAGTTAAATAAATTTTGCAAATGTTTGAAAGCGAGGCTTGCCGAGCACTTAAACATTTCAAAATTTATTTAACGAGATGTGAGAAATTTCATAATTAACGTGTTTAAGTTTTGAGCACTGCTTCTCTAATGACTGGATGAAAAACACCGAGGAATACGTTCCGAATAAATTTGGCGGGAAAATTCACGAAACTTGTTCTCCTCTCTAGAGAGGATAACAAATATTTCCACACCGTTCAGGAAATGTGAAAACTGGATAGAAATTAGAGAAGCAATCCCTCTTTATTTACATGTATATATTAACGTGATTCTTTACCTCTGTGTCCTGTTCTTTTTCTTCCTCTGTTCTTTCCGTTATCTCTTGTTGCTGTAAAATAAAGTACACATTGCTAAAATGCACTGTAACAGGGACATTATTGCAACAAAAAAATCACAAAAATTTCAGTATTTGGAATTTTTTATATGAACTTAAGCACTCCTTGCATAAGGCAATTCTTTTTATTCGTCATATATGGAAGGACAAAGAGTACTTGGATGAAATTAGGGTGAGCAGACATTTGATAACTACATTGTAGATCTACTCTTATTTACTGCCTATGAGGACAATAGCAACATTATGGTTCCCCAGATACAACTATTTCCCCGACACAAAGCAGAAAGAAATAGTTGTTGTTGAGGGAAATCATAAACTTGCTATTGCTTGAATATCCATAGGTGTTTTATTGCACTGAAATCGAACAACAAAGGCATCAATGTCATGTCATCCGTAAATAAATCATTGAACAATTACATGTAACTGACAAGTAAATAGTTCATCACAGGCAAACAGTCATTGAAACTATTAACCAGTAAGTATTCTGTTTATGGAGATTGTGCAAAAATAGTAAATTTATCCAGTAAACAGGGATTTAAACTGGGATTTACGGGACCCGTAAAACACACGTCTGGTACGCAAAAATAAATGACAGGACGCACATCTTATATGCATGTAGATCTGGCATGAAGTTGTGTAGAATCGCGAATCTGCTCTATTCCAATGACAGAATATTATTTGAAATTCAAAATCAGATCAAGAAGAGACGGTCTTAACAATTTGTTTCTATTCTAAATTCATTTTCGGAATACATCGGTTGATACCATTATTAGTCAAACAAATACATGCGCATGCTATCACAAATACAATCAAGAAAACAAACTTTAAAGGCGTTAGGAAAAAAGTTTTAGCAAGTAAGCAGTTGAAAGCTAGGTGAAGAGAATTCGAAAAAACGCAATAGTTCCTGAATGACTGGATTGATTGACGGCATCATGACTTTTGACATTTGTGTTCGGGCTGGGGTAAATACAGAACTAAAACACACCAGAAACTTGCTTGTTTTAAACTTGCACATTATCAACATGATGAAGTGTATCATTAGCATCTGAATTGGTTTTCATCGATTCCAGCTACAGAACTAATGGACACGTCCATAGATGGTAGATAGGGAAAATACCTGTTTAAGCGGGGTAGTCGGGTCATAAAACGGAAAAACATGGAACCATTGTAGCCAAACAGTGCGGAGAAATGCCATGCCCAATTCCGCATCAAGATCCATTCTTTATTCTTATGTTGAAGTGCAAACTTACTAGGAGCCGAATATAGAGGGCTTAATTTCCTGTCCCTACCCCTTTCTTTTGATAGTGAAGAAATGGGTAGGGGCAGGACATTTATTCCTCCAATCAAAACTCGTTACAGTTTTTATCCATTCAGTCTGTAATATTACTTTTTTATATGTAATTTTTTGACTAGATTAACTGGCTTTCATCCTGATATAGCATAAATATTGCTTACCTGACGTGGAACTAAAACTTACTCATCAAACTAGAAAAAATTATGTGACCTCCTGGGACCCACATTTTATTCAGAAGGACCCAGGAAAATTAATATTGTGGGTCCCTTGGACGCAACCTGACAGAAGTGGAGGTAAATCCCTGAGTAAACAATTTCTATAGAAAATATATACCGAGTTATAATAATAAATTGTATTGCCTTAACAAATATATAATTTTTCATTATGATGCAACACTTGTAAACTCTGCATCTCACATCGGTCCATTAAACTTGACTTGAGTGTATAGAAATTATCTTTCAGTTGAGATCAAGGAGACAAACTATAAATAAAAGGTTAAAACCAAATTCGGAGCACTTTTAATTGTCCCATCTTTTTGATGTTTCCATGGCAATGGCAGCCATTTTGAGTTTTTTAAAAGCTTTAGTTTGGATGACGTAATTACCGATAGAGATTAAATGAAATGCAATGTACACAATTTTCAATCACAACAACTGTGACCTTGGTCGCTATGACCCTTAACCCACCTGAACTTGTGACCTTTGTTGTTGACTATGTAATCTCATGATTTCTTCCTCTATAATTCTGACTCTCTGAAGACGAGCTTCCTGTCGCTGTATAATTTGTTCGTTTGTTCCCAGAGTTTCTTCAAATGTATCTCTCACTTTCTTTGCCTCCAACTGGTATTGTCGTCTGGTCAAATCAAGTTGTCTGTTGTGCTACAAAACAAAAATTCTCTCATTTAAAATAGCAGGAAACCTTTAACAGAAATTTAAAATATAAACAGGGATGATTTTGTTAACCACAGAGACCAGTCCAGGAAAACTCTGAATTCAGCAACTTTTATAATTACAGTTGCAGGGCTTTTTCTGCTTAATTTGGGAAAAGCCACCTTTTCTGAAATTGGGTAGATTTATAGACATTTTTTTTGCATTTTGGGAAAATAATATGGTTTCAGTAAATTTATATGTTTCTGGTAGGGAAAAGAAAAACTGCTTCATATTTTGCATGATTTTTTTTCCATTCTTTGTTGTCTCTAAAATTGTTCCAGTTTCATCTCCTTCATTGGTTAGATCATGGTTTCCTTCAGTGCACATCCTCTTAATATTGTCAAAGGAGACTTGCAGCAGATGATCCATGAAGTGGATTATGTAGAGAGGGGGTATGAATTTTCATGAAACAAGTGCCTGTGAAGATAACTATTGACGGATGTACATATCAAATTCATAACTGAAAACCCCTTTCCATGGTAGAAATTAATACTGGTACTATCTGTTGTACGTCCACTACAAGTCTACGTTCTCTGTGGGTTAACGTTTGTTTTTTCAGTGCTATAGGGTTCAGACTTACTGCCAATAACTTTATTATTAGTACCACCCGATGGTATCATCGATTTGTTTAATCAAAAATTAAGTTTTCTGCACCCGTTTGCATCTCCTATCAATATTCTTTGACATACTTTATTCACTTCCTGTTTACTTTCTACCTGCAAAACCTGATTTGGGAGCACCTCAATCCGGAAATGGAAACATGCAAGACAACCTCAGTTTCCCTTTTACGGATGTACGAACTGAATTCCATGTTGATATTTGTACAAGTTTTCCCAGATTTCTACGATAAGCCACTGATTTAAAGTCGATTTCAACAGAGATATTGCCGAAAGGACAGTGAAATAACATCACAGAACGGGGAGTGCTCCATCTTACATACTGTATCTTATTGGTCTCACTCAGAGAAACGCTTGATGAAAAAGACCAGACAGAGGGTATAAAATCAATGTCACATAGAGTCTCAAAACACCGTGAACTGTACCAGAATAACGATTTACAAAACCGGCCTCTGATTGGGAAAATTTGCACTGAAATTGGGAAAATAAACACTTTTTACCATTGGGATTGGGGCCAATAGACAGAAAAAGTCCTTAGTTGTCTTGCACATTTTATGGTCCTCATGACACACAAAATTAAAAATTCTAACATGGCTCTTGTTAATCATCACCCATTTTAATACTCCATAACCTCATACTTCGAATATGGGCAAATACTATCGGCATTAGAGTAAAAGGAATGCAAAACAACAATTTTTAAATTTTGTCCATATCAGTTTACGACGGAAATAAAGGTTAAGAACATTTTTTAACTAAATTCAGACATGTACCGGTAAATGTGTATTGATTTGCTTTTAATTTGGATTTTGAACTTGCATCTGTTTGAAAACGTCAGATTGTGTATTTGACATCATAGACACAGATGGCCATTGAGAGGGGAAATCTGCCTTCTCTTATGTCACTTCAGAATGGAAAATTCCATTTTCTGTCATATTGGAATCAAAATAATTCGGGCTAATGCTCTAGGTTAAATTTGAATATAAAGGCCCAGCCCATTGTTAAATGACAAAACCATATACCTGCCATGAATTATTTCTTAAACAACCAATTTTGGTTACTTTTCTTACATTGGTCAGGAAATAATATTGTAGGACCAGCATAAAAACTTAATTTGCCAGTATTACTGATAGCTCGAAACATTTCTTTGCAAACTCTTGCACAGGAATTCTTCTTCCACTAAAACAGAGGGGAGTATGAATGGGGAATCTGTGCATACTAGTTGTTGATCATTGTAGGCAACATCCCATTAGATGAAAACTATGATAATATCAACATAATAAGGTGCCTAGTACCTTGATTTCTTAAAACATTCCACAACANCCCCCCCCCCCCCAAACCCTTTTTATCTATTCACTAAATAGCTCTTACAGACATGACAGAAGCATTGATCCAATCAGCCTCAGACTAATATTAGGTAATAATGATTCTTATTTTACTTTCCTCCAGAAATAATAAACTTTCAACCCCCTCCCCCCAAACCCTGTTTATCTATCTTACAGAAACATTGATCGTAATCAGCTCCATTGTGTTTAACAGACTAACATTATGTAATAATGATTCTTATTTTACTTTCCTCCAGAAATAAATCAATATTTTATCACAGACAAGTACTGATGTCAGTCAATTACATCATAGAAACTACAGTGAAACCTGTCTATTCTGACACCTAAGTATTTTGAAATCCTGTCAAATCAGAAATAATTTTCTGGTCCAAAAATCAGCTTTTTCAGTTTTCTAAACCTGTGTATGCCAATATCCTGTGTAATCCAACATATTTGTTTAGTCCCATGTACTGAGCACAGGAGTCGGATATTTTATCAATATATCAATTTTTACAAGTTCAAATACGAAGCCCACACAATTAAGTTTCACAAACGTAGTGAGTGAAACGAACAGGAGTGCAACAGGAAAATCTCAATTTTTTGTTTCAGCCCTTTCACACCTGATTGGACATTATCATTCAATTACCTTCATGTTTTTATACTATATTCATCTATTTTACAGCATCAGATCCCCTTTTTAACAACTGTAGCAGACGATTTTCATCTTCAGATGGCCTTTCTCGGTTAGGTAGAATTCACAACCGGAAGTACTATCCTAAGGAGAATTCTGATGTATAATTTTCGAAGTAATAGTTTAAATTTGCCTTAAATTCAGAATTAACAAATGCAATACACGACAATGACTTACCACATCAGCGGGAAGAGCATCTACTTTACGACGAATATTTTCTAATTGTTCAAAATACCATTTTCTATGTCTGTCTTCTTCATCTAAATCTCGTAATAAATTAGTCCTGAAAAATATATTCAAATCTTTTGATGAAAACAATATATTCTGACCTTCAAACCAGAATATTCAATTATCAATTGTAAGTGCATGAATGTTTAGATTTGTGAAATTGTATGTGCATGTTTTCTTATATATGGTATTTACCTACTGCAGTAAGTAAATGGGAATGGTGAGCAGGAGATGCGTCCCATTTCAACTGAGCAGGTCTCACTCTTAACCATGTTAACTGAAATCATGTGGACATGCCCATGTAATTTTCTGGGACTTGTGATGACTTCTTTTGGTCTGTATGAGGATTTTTAAATTTTTGAGTGCATGTTGTCGAAACAGCCTAACATCAGCCTAATTTCTAACACTGATAATTGCAGTTTTACACAAAGAAGCAATATTTTATGTGTATGATAAGAAAAAGTTAGTATCTCTGTAAGCTGTCAGTGCTATCATACTGAAATGTTTTTTTCATTTGCAAGAGAATGTACAAATGGTTTATCATGTGCCAGAGTAACAATCTGCAAGAAACATAATACTGTTCACATTTACTCAATATCCCAAATATATCATCTACTGTACGATGTAGTTTTCGATGAACCCTTATTCCTTGTTCTCAAATTCTGATGGTAATATTGTTATTGTAGACCCACTGGAGATCAAAATGTTCTCTCCAACATGTGATATCGAAAATGTCATGAACTTATACCTTCACATAGCAAAATATACCTTAAATTTTTTATTGGGTTATACCAATATAACATGTATATATACCTTAAACATGCAATGTGTATTGACCTCAAACTATTTATGTTTAATTTCTAAAATACAGGTATGATTATCACAAACTTGATACAGGTATGATTATCACAAACTTGAAATCAAACTTGAAATCAGATTCTATCTTGGAAGGGGAGCATAAAACCAGTTTTACCCAATATTTCTTTTAAATTGCCTATACAAAGTGGGGATCATTGTTCACAATTTCAGACCTGTCAAGTCTCACGATTTGGGCGCGAGAGTCCAAAAAAAAAAAATCTTGTAGGGCAGACCCCCAAATTCCACGTCTCACTCTGGGAAGACAGCTCTGCAATTTTTCCTGGAAGTTTTAAACCTGTTATGTCTTTTTGCCCTTTGGATTTCAGCTCTTGCCGATTCTGTTCAATAATTTTGTTATTTCCCTTATTTTAAACTTCTTTCCACCTTTATTTATTTACTAATAAATCTCGAAAATCGTAAGTTTGTCTAATTCCCTAGGAAACTGTATCTTGGTCTGATAAAAACTGATAGACAATTCTCACTCAATGTGGAATCTATACCCAGTATCAAGATAAAAGTGTCAGAAACGATCAATACACAACAATACAGTCTGTAATTACTTGTCAATTGTTGTATCTCAATACACAATTAAATAATTATGCATTGTTTTAATATCAATGGAGATGTTAAAGTTATACTGCAGGATTTTTTTTAAGATGCCTGGAACATCCATTTTTATTTACTGGGACTTTGGGATTAATCCTTAATGGAATCATGTCATTGCATTATCATCTTTCGGGACCTAGGATTGAAACTTTTAATTTCTCCTGAATACAGGATTTGAAAGATGTCTGCTTCATCCAGTTTATTTAGCTGGAATTCGGGACTAACCCTAAATGGGATCCAGAAACTGCATTGTCATTTTTCATTACTTGGTACTAAAAGTTTTGATTTCTCAGGAATATGGAATTGGAGAGTTATTTTCTTGGGAATCTGGGATTATACCCACTCCTACCCACCCTTTTTTATTTGTCAGAGAAGAAATCTTTCCAAAATTCAGTTTCTAGCTAAAAATGTACATGGGATTGATGAATTGTTTGTATTTTTAGAAAGCAAAAATAATTAATTTGTTTCTATTTTTACAACAGATGCAAAAATCAGGGTCACACCTGTGTTTATACTTCCTGTAAGCATTCGTATGTCATGTAAACTTGGAAATGATTCAGATTTCAATGACTTTAGGAAATGATCAACTGAACTTATTGTAAACAACAGAAGTAAACAATGATCAGATCACTTTTCGAGAATAAATTCAAGTACTTTTCAAAGACTTTAAGGCATATTTTTCTTCTTAGGAATCTGATTTTTTTTTATATCAAAGCCATATTGTACACTATTTGAAATCAATTTATTCTTTCTGATTTAAAGATAATCATCTGATTTAAGAAATACAAGCCAGCTGGCCTGACCAAAGGTTGCTTATTTGGGACAGGGCAGACTTATATTTGCACAGATTTGTATAGAAATATAGAAAATAAACTAAGAGCAAGCTTCTAAGCCTGTCATGTCACTTTCTAATGTCTTTTCGCTATCCCTGCACTTCAAATGAAAGTTTGGGCGTAACGTTTATGTCTTTGACAGTCCATCACTCTTACTTGCAACATGATCTTGTACAGTTTGTATTTTAGGTTTTTAATTTTGTTATTAGTTTGTTTACTGTATCCTGAAATTGAACAATAAGCTTCGATTCCAGTTCCAACTTTAGTAAATTTTACATCACAGAAATATTAAAGAATAATTTCTGTATTTTTTTAATGTAATCTTGCACTTTAGCAATTATTGATACTAATCATTATTCTTAACAATCAGAATGTCCAATTGATTCCAATTTGTACCTCAGAAGTCAGCTAAAATATTATAAGCCTTTTCAAAAATGATTTGGTCCATTTCTCGGTTTCGGCATTTAAATACAATGAAACAGTTCCGGTTATCAACCCAACATGGCAAGTGTTGTTCATCCTGACCTCAGTTCATATAACTGTTCATATTTAGATTACCATGTCATTGTTTACTGTGAAACTGCACTAACTTTGTTATAATTAAAATGTATTCAGGTTTTAAGTTTTGTATTGTTAGCCAATTGTACAAGTGATAACCGGAAGGGAAGAGTGTTTGTATCTCCATTTGATGGGAGAGTTCTAATCCAGGAGAAGATGACAACACTTTTTGAAAAGGGCTATACTCATGAGTACTGTCGACCTGAGGTGAAAAACAGTGGTCCATGGTATAATTTTCAATGTACCTTTCTTGTGTAAGACACACGTACTGAATTTTTTAATAACCTATCCAATATTGTCCCAAGTTTTGTTCAATTGTCTGAAGAAGAGAAATTCAAATTTATTCTATCAAGTAATGATTATGATATTAACTTAGATGTGAGTCTTCCATGGAAGAATTGTGTCGCCTGCAATATACATGTTATGATTTTATATATATTACTGTAAGTACTGAACTAGAAGTATTGTGAGTGAAGGTCATAAGGTATGCCTCTGTTTCCAAAATCTGTGAACAATCCTATTCATCTGGTAAAATATAAAATAGGAGATCAACAAGTACATAGTGAGACTATAAAGGTTCTGTGAAAGTTTCATGAAATTCTATAGTATCCTATGAGAAATGTGAAAAGGACACTTTTTTGCACAAAAAATCATTTTTTCTGAAAAACAAAATAGCTGGTGCATATCTATGGTAAATAAGGAAAAAATTAAAGTAAGTTTGATTGAACTCTATCATGTGGTTTAGGAGGAGTCGCAGATGAGAGAAACCCACCCCCTTCTTACAGTATCCTATGTAAATATTTGTCTTACACATTTTTTTTTAAATAATTTTTTTTGAAAAACAAAATATATGGTGCACATCTACAAATTACAAGGTAAAATCTGTGCAAGTTTCAATAAATTCCATCAAGTGGTTTAGGAGGAGTTGTGGATAAGAGAAACCCACCCCCTTCCTACAGTATCCAATGTAAATATTTGAACAAGTGACTCTCAAGAGCCTGTATCGCTCACCTGGACCATGGCCAATACATAACTTCAAATCAACTTATATGTTAAAGGGTCTCATTTTCAAACTATGTAACTAAATATATTATATGATCCAACTTTAATTAAACTATTTTCCCTATTGCATGCCATCTTGGATAAGGGATGGATCTGCAGGACACAATTTTAAAGAAAATTAAGTATTGTGCCAAAGTTTATTTCCAACTGGCCAAATGGTTTTAAAGAAGAAGATCTTTGAATGTACTCCTATATTAAACTTTGTTTCCCATTGGTAGCCAATTTGCATAAGGTGCAGACTTGAAGGACATCTGTTTTGAAGGGGACCATCTAAGATACATTAATGTGACTAGCCAAGTTGTTTCAGATAAAAATTCTTTGTATGCTCTTTCCATACAGTCGAGTAATAAATTAAGTTCCCTGCAGATGGCCATGTTGGATGACATTTAGGCATAAAAGTCACAATACATATATATATTATAGTCAGCACCTCAAAAGCATCATAAATGCCAAGTTCCATTCAAATGGATTATCCATTCATGTTAATTTCATTTCATGTTAATTTCATCAACTGCTCATTAAAGGCTTTAATTACAAATACTTTTAATAATAAGCAGTCTATGAAGCTGATGATCCACTTCAACATACATGTCAATAGAGGGGGGTTCTTGATTTTATTGCCAGTAGTAAAAATAAACTCTGCAATAACAATATAACAATAATAAGTTTCATAATGAATATTGCACATATTATAAATCCAAATAATTAATACTACTATTTAACCATGTACTAAAATTACTGTAAATGTTTCAGTGTAACGGTTATAGGCAAATTAAATTCAAAATTGTGAGTAAAGTATTTCTTTTTTTCATTTTGATAAAATTTTATTCATTATTTACAATAAAAGTATAAGAAAGACACAATTACATAGAATTCATAGTGATTCACCACGAAAGTCACAGAATTATACACAATATGTTTATATAGGCAAATCATTATAACATCAAATAAGGTAAAGATTAAGAAAGTATTTTTGCAAAAAATTGCAGAAATTTGCACAAAAACACTGTTTTTGCTCTAAATTATGGAAGAAATAATTTTTTTAATGAAGTGATTGTAGGGAATTTCTCTAAAGCTTAAAAGAGAAAAGTTAACTAAAGAAGATTTGAACACAGAATTTAAAGGGAAATAACCCATAACCATATGGCATTCGGAAAAAAAAAAGTGAAAAATGGCCAATAAATCATACACAGGCCTTTGGATTTTCTTCAAAATTTCAGAGTATGTAGATCTTGATATGCTGAACATTTTTTTAATTTACACTTCACCTCTATCTGTTACAGTTTTTGAAATAAAAAATAAAAAATGCACAAATTTTGAGAAATTTACGGAAAAAGGGCTATAACTCTAAGACAGGTTTTCCAATTTTCTTCAAAATTGCAGAGCAGATAGATCTCGGCATTCTGAACAATTTTACCCTTGTCAGATTTTTGATATTTGCATCGGTTGTTGAGTTATTTGCTAAAAACTGCAATTTACCCCTAGGTTCTATTTTTAGCACCGGCGGCCATGTTTTTCATCGGATCATAATAAAATGAGGACATGTCATAGATGATTACTATAAAGTTTCAAACCAATCCATCCAGTAGTTTCAGAGGAGAAGATTTTTGAAAGTGAGCTAACGACGGACGGACAGACGGACGACGGACG
>MJUU01029333.1:0-21890 GCA_002080025.1 Modiolus philippinarum | reverse complement strand
ACACCATATGTCACGAAAAATATTGAACCGCGCCATTTATACAAAATGACAACCCGTTTACACGAAAAACCGCCATTATTACAACGAATTTCGATTTGGCAAACTGAACTGGGATAATTTGGGCAACCAACTAAAAGTACAAAACTACCTGAGAATATATTGCTCTGATGAGTTGAAAATTTAATTGAATGAGTCCTGCCATGACCATTCCTGATATCAAATTATATCAGCTCTAGCAATATCTGCTTTCTTCTTGTATGATGGCACTTATATGAAATACATCTGAACACTTGCTCAACCTGGTAACAACTGTCATACCCAGATAAAAACTTGCCTAACAAACAACAAAACCTGTTTGCCTTGTTTATTTATAAACACAACAAACTACACAACCTGTTTGTCTTGTTTGTCTATATATACAACTGGCCACTACCAGTGAAATACATGTCACTGATCATTTAAATCCCTATATACAAAGAGGTCACCAGTGGGGAATTTAACTACATTACAATCCTCCCTATCCTGGAGACTAAATATCATTTTGTCCGCCCCTGCAACAACCATCAACAGTAGATAAATTCTGGATTGCTATACACTGCCATGTTACTTACCATCCTACAAATTCTCAGGGGACTACACTTTAATCTAACCAGGACAGTGCATCAGCAACGATGTTTGATTTACCTGGTATATGCTTGATCTGATATTTCAATTCCTGCAAAATGAGACTCCGCCTCAAGAGTCTTTGGTTATTCAGCTTCATCTTATTTAACCACTGTAGAGGTGCATGGTCTGTTTCAGTCAAGAATTCCTTACCTGCTAAATATATCCAAAGTGACCTAATAGCCCATACTATTGCATAACATTCCTTTTCAATAACAGAATATCTCTTTTCAGTATCACTGAACTTTATACTCATGTACAAAATTGGATATCTATCATTATTAGACTGTTGTTCTAAAACACAACCAATACCTATTTTTGAAGCATCTGTTGTCAGAATAAATACCTTTGAAAAATCAGGAGTTCTAATACTGGATGCCTTGCAATTAAAGACTTCAAAATATCAAACCATGTCTGATGTTCATCTGTCCATTTTACTTTATTAGGCAACCCGTTTTTTTTTTCTTTTTTTTTTCTTTTTTTTTTTTTTTNAAAGTATCAAAACATCTCTGATGTTCATCTGTCCATTTTACTTTATTAGGCAACCCTTTTTTTGTCAAATCAGTAATAGGTGCAGAATATTTCGAAAAGTCTGGTACAAACTTTCGATAAAATCCAATTAACCCTACAAAGGAACGTACCTGTTTTTTTCGTTTTTGGAGGTTTACATTGTAGTATTGCGTTTACCTTATCCTGTGTTGGTTTGATCTGTCCATTTCCAATCATATGACCCAGAAATTCCAGACAAGGAAAACCAAACCTACACTTTGTAGGTCTCGCAGCAACATTAGCATTTTTCAGAGCCCGTAACACTGACCTGATGTGAGAAATATAATCTTCCCGAGAATCACTGTAGATGCAAATATCATCTATAAAAGACTCTGCAAAACCATGACAATTTACCAGAATCTTTTTCATCAGCCTAACAAAAGATGCACTACTATTCATCATTCCAAATGGCATGACAGTGAATGCCTACTGTCCCATAGGTGTAAAAAATGCACTATTCAATTTTGCATCAACATCTAGGGACATTTGCCAGTAGCCTTTTGTTAAATCTATTTTACTGACAAATTTAGCTCGTCCTACCTTATTTAAAATTTCATCAATCCTAGGCATCGGATTTGGATCAAACTCAGTGATTTTGTTCAGCTCCCTATAATCACAGAAAAAAAGTATTATCAGGTTTCTTGACAAGTACTATGGGAGATGCATATGGACTTTCTATTGGCTCTATAATACCCATCTTCAGCATATAATCAATCTCTACCTGAACTTTATCCCTTAAAGCAAAAGGAATTGGATAGGGTTTTTTTATAGACTGGTTTGTCTGTGATAGTTTTTACCTTATAAGTTACTAAATTTGTTCGTTTAGGAATATCTGTAAACACATCTGAATACTCACTTAACACATGTGAAAGCTGGTCAGCATGTTCTTTAGACAAGCCATCAAAAATGTTTACATCTTGAACACTCTCTTTTTTTCTTTAGATGAGGTGCCACTCTATCATCCATCTCTGTTACAATATCTCCATTTTCAGGTATCTCCATACAAGCAAACATACACTCTTTCAACTCTGG
Organism: Modiolus philippinarum; assembly: GCA_002080025.1. NCBI lineage: Eukaryota > Metazoa > Mollusca > Bivalvia > Mytilida > Modiolidae > Modiolus > Modiolus philippinarum. Next base: position 19,646 of record MJUU01029333.1, on the reverse strand, counting down.
AGGACGCTCATACCATACCTTCAGCATATTTATATGATAGACTTTCTCTTTTCCCTGACATTTACCTTGTAATCTACTGGAGAGATTTTTCTACAACTTGATACGGACCTTTCCATTGAGCCAACAACTTACGTGTATTTGTTGGTAATAACACTTAGACTTTACTACCTACCTGTATCTCCCTGACTTTAGATTTTCTGCCATTATACATTTTCTGACTAACTTTTGCCTTGCATTCATTTTTATGAGCCAACTCAGATAATGTATTTAACCTGTCTCTAGTCTCAATCAAAAAACTAAGCATGAAGCTTGACTTTCCTCTGGTTCTTCCCATTGTTCTTCTAATATAGACAATGGCCCTCTCACATTGCGTCCGTATAACAGTTCGAAAGGTGAGAAACCAGTAGAATCATTTGGAACTTCCCGATAGGCGAAAAGAACATAAACAATATATTTATCCCAATGGTGAGGTTCTGATTTTGCATATGCCTTCAACATACCTTTCAATTCACCATTAAATTGTTCACACATTCCATTTGTTTGTGGATGATATACACTTGATACTAACTTTTTCACCTTCAACAACCTGCATACTTCAACCATCAAAGCAGAGACAAAATTTGATCCTTGATCTGATAAAATTTCCTCTGGAAAACCTACCCTTGAGAATACAGTCATCAATGCTTCAACTACAGTTTCTGCATCTTGATTTCTCAGTGCTACTGCTTCTGGATAACGTGTTGCGCAATCAACAATAACCAAAATAAACCTATTTTTATTTTGAATCATAGGTAATGGCCCAACAAAGTCAATAGCAAAAGGAGTATCTATGGGAGGAATACTTACTAATGGTACTTTGGCTATTGTACCCTTTTTGCTAGTCAACTGACATTCTGGACATGATTTACAATAGGTAGACACATCATCAAATATACCAGGCCAGAAAAAGTTCTGTAGTATCCTCTCTCTTGTCTTTTTCATTCCAAGATGTTCCGATAGAGGGATATCATGAGCAAGAGACAATACCATACCTCTATACTTTTGTGGAAGGACGACTTGATTAATTTCAACTCCACTAAGATTTACATAAACCTACATTAAAACACCCGCCTTCATAGTAACATATGATGGTTTACTATCCTGCTCAACACCAACTAAACTTCTTACCATATCTAAAGTGTGGTCCTCTTTCTGGGCTTTTATTAACTCATCTCGTTTAAAAACCTGTTTCTCCCCCAATTCACTCTGACTTACATCCAGATTTTCCAAAACAAACCTCTCCTCCATACTTTGAATTTCTTTCTATTCATCTCTCTTACTTTGAGACCAAGTCTGAACAGCTTGACAGATACCTGACTTATTTTCTTCATGAACGATACCATCATCTGCAGTTTTGTCATTAGATATAAATGTGTGGATATAGTTGCCAATTACTAAATCAGCAAAAGGTACATCTAATACTAAAGCTTGTACAGTACCTGTTATATAAGGTGTTTCAATATTATCCACAATTCATCACAATGTCTCACAGTTCCATCAGCTAGACAGATATCTTTCACTATACCAGTCCTAGGTATATTCCTTACGACCTTACTATGAACAAATACTGATGAACTACCTGTATCCCTCAAAACTATGACTTTCCTACCATTTACTTTACCTAATACAGTGTCAAGTCCTGGAAGTTTCTTATCATCACATTCAGTTGGACTACTTACTCTTGAAAGTTTCACCATATTAACGTCCATTCCAGATATATCAATTTGTTTACCTGGTGATTTTATACACAATAGTACTTTGTCATTGTTTTTTTCTCTTCATGTTTACGCAATGGACAATTAAATTTTAAATGCCCCTGTCTCTTACAGAGGAAGCAAGTTTTTCCTGACAAGTTTCCTCCTGGTACATAAGATTTCTCGTCAGACTTACCTCTATCTTGTCCTTTATCACTAAGTGTCTTCCATGACTGGTTACTAGCCCCACTTACCTGTTTTCCGAAATTGCGTTGTGTACCTTTCTGCTTATGAGCCATTTGATAAGATTCTGCTAACTCTACTACCTGTTCAGCTGATTCAGGTTTATGTTCATTTATTTACAATCTTAATTTTGTATTACAACTTTGTAAAAGTTGTTCTTTCAACATTATGTCATATAACTTTTTATAATCTTCATTTATATTTACTCCATCACACCAATGTTTCAAATAGCCTTCTATTTTTACCTTAAATCCCGAAATGACTCATTTGTTTCTAGTCTACCTGTTCTGAACTTTTCCCTATAAGCCTCAGCAGTAAGCTCATACCTCTTAAGAATTGCATCTTTGATTTTATCATATACTGCTCTATCTGCATCATTTAGACGTGAATAAGCCTCTAAAGCTTTACCACTAAGCAAAGGAACTAGTCTTATAGCCCATGCAGTTATATTCCACTTATGCAAAGCTGTGAGTTTTTCAAAGGATCTAAGAAATACATCTGGATCTTGACCCTCTCAAGACTTTGGAAGTTTAACATTTTATACCCAGAATTTCCTGAATCATGACTTGTAACACCACCGTCCAACTTCCGCTGTTCTAATTCTTTTTCTTTCAAAGCGAGTTCGAGCATTTTCAAATCTTTTTCCATCTCGACACCTTTCATTTCGCACTCTGCGTTCCGTTCATCGCGCTCTACTTTTTGAATCTCCTTCCACAACTCGATACAATCCTGTACAGACCCCCCTTTATCTACCAACTCAGTAATCCAATCCGGCATAGACATCTTTCTATCAGTATAATACAATCAACAAACAAGACTACACTGACAGATCCCGCAGAGGATGCCAATGTCATGAAGTGAGATGTCTCACTTCTGGGTTCTTTTAAAATAAATGCATTAGGACTCTGTCAATTGCGTCTTGCAAGTAAAGCGATGCAAATAAAATACTGATATTTATTAACACCACAACCACAAACATATAATACACAAATAAACACAATGAAAATCAAATACATGTACGTCAACTATCTCTCAATCACTCCGCCGTACTAAAGTACACATACGAGACAGTTACAAAAAGCTAAGAAACAAAAGCAAAAGCAAACTAAAAATAAATAAACACACTAAAAGCTAGAAATTTGCAAATAAATATAAATGCCCAGCCAATAGTCTACATTGCAGAAAATGTCACTTTTATTTGTTCAGTCCCTGTACTTGATCTAGTTTCTAGTATATAAACTGGTATCAAACAGTTCTTTTTCAGAATTATTTTCCATAAATACTTATAATAGATATATATTATATATCTTAATATTGGGCAACAAATCGTATATCTGGATGTTATTAGACCATGACTACATATACTAAATATCTAATACTGTTCACTAAATTCTGTTATTATGTTGTGTTGTTTTAAAAATTGTGTAAACTGTTTATAGTTTCCCTTTTTTAACATCCATAAGTTCTCTAACCAATTACTCAACATAACCAAACCATATGTATATATAATCCTTTCACAACATCATACATTTCCAACTAATGTCACCAGAATCCCCTGTGAAAGAATTAAAGGACTACTGAATATATAGGGAATAAATACACCATATGTCACGAAAAATATTGAACCGCGCCATTTATACAAAATGACAACCCGATTACACGAAAAACCGCTATTATTACAACGAATTTCGATTTGGCAAACTGAACTGGGATAATTTGGGCAACCAACTAAAAGTACAAAACTACCTGAGAATATATTGCTCTGATGAGTTGAAAATTTAATTGAATGAGTCCTGCCATGACCATTCCTGATATCAAATTATATCAGCTCTAGCAATATCTGCTTTCTTCTTGTAGGATGGCACTTATATGAATTACATCTGAACACTTGCTCAACCTGGTAACAACTGTCATACCCAGATAAAAACTTGCCTAACAAACAACAAAACCTGTTTGCCTTGTTTATTTATAAACACAACAAACTACACAACCTGTTTGTCTTGTTTGTCTATATATACAACTGGCCACTACCAGTGAAATACATGTCACTGGTCATTTAAATCCCTATATACAAAGAGGTCACCAGTGGGGAATTTAACTACATTACAATCCTCCCTATCCTGGAGACTAAATATCATTTTGTCCGACCCTGCAACAACCATCAACAGTAGATAAATTCTGGATTGCTATACACTGCCATGTTACTTACCATCCTACAAATTCTCAGGGGACTACACTTTANCTTGTTTATTTATAAACACAACAAACTACACAACCTGTTTGTCTTGTTTGTCTATATATTCAACTGGCCACTACCAGTGAAATACATGTCACTGGTCATTCAAATCCCTATATACAAAGAGGTCACCAGTGGGGAATTTAACTACATTGCAAAGTGCATGAACACAATTTAAAATTCTTTTTATAAATTATACGCTTATATGAATTTTGTGTTTGAACGACATTATTGTCTTCCTACAGCTAACGAAATATTGTTTTTTTATATTATATATTGTTGTGTAATTGTGTCTTTCTGATACTTTTATTGTAAATAATGAACAAAATTTTATGAAAATGAAAAAACTAGGAGGTCCTTGACTTCGAAAAATCGCCCCCTTGAAAATGATTTCATATCTATTGATTTATGTTATTTGGATACATGCCTTTGGGTATATTTAATAAAAGTTATACTTAACAATCTGATTTATTTGAAGCCAACAAATGGTTAAGTGAAATACCATATTTGAATCACGTAGCAGACGATCTGTTAAAGCCACACTTGGTGTCCCTCTGTCAGCCTGTATTTGTCATCACTGGCGTACGTCGTCTCCACCTGCTACATATTGTGGTATTAATGCTACACTATTTGTGTTCTTAAATTTCAAATAAAATCAAAAAAGTTTCAAATAACTAAATACCGAGGTTACTGTGAATTTACTTTCTGCATATGTGCATTTCGACAACTTATGTCTCATCAGTGCAGATAAAATCTAAACGTTTGGAAAACCATAAACTCAAAGGTGTTTAAAAACTGATAGACCAATTTCTTATTTCATTGTGGCAAATACCGTGCCATTAGAGCAGAAACAGTACATACAATCAATGTCCATATCCCTTTTGATACTCGTTTACTTCTTTATGGATCCGAAGTCTTAGATGATGAAGAAAATAAATCTATATTCCTTACGACACAGAAATCTATTCTTAAAAGTAAGCGATTTACGAATAAAACTTGCACAAACATAACTTCAACATAAATTATTCTTTAGTTATGTTACATTTGTTATAATAATATGATTTTTTAATTTGACAGTCCTTACACTAACTTTGTATCTACAAACATTTACTATACATATCTATTTATTGTAGTGGAGCATGCATGAAATATACGATTGTTAATAATTTGTAATTTTCTCAGAAAATAGTCCAGTATAAGCTTTTTTCAGCTTGTTACCAGATCCTGTCAGGTTTTCAAAAAAATTGTATTGTGATTGTATTGTAAATGTCAATATTAATGAATAAATATGTTTAAACTTAAAACTGATAGAGAACAAATTACCAAAGTGATCTAAATGTAAAGCTAAAATCAGCTAAGGACAGAGCTTTGCACGACGGAGATACTCCAAAAGTATTAAAAAAAGTATCAAATACAACTAGATATGAATACTTTCAATTCTTGGAGCTTCTGTTGTTTGGTTGATTTTAAATTATGATCAGATTTGAGGAAAAGCCAACTCTTTTTGAAGGTGTATCTTGTGATCTAGAGGATTATTTGATTCAATTTGATGTTATTGCTAAATGGAATAACTGGTCAGATTCAGATAAAGCTAGCCAACTTGTCATTAATTTACATGGCGAAGGTCAGTCAGTTCTCAAAAATTTGAAAAAGAAACAGTCAGATTCAGATAAAGCTAGCCAACTTGTCATCAATTTACGTCTACGTGGCGAAGGTCAGTCAGTTCTCAAATATTTGAAAAAGGAACAGTTAACTGATATCTGTGGGTTGAAGGAACTGTTGTTTTTGTACTTCAAACCAAAAGAGAGGTGCGTTAACTTTAAATCTAATTTGCAAAACTGTAAGCAGAACGAGAAGGAAAGAGTTACAGATTTTCATCTCAGATTTTCTGAAATGGGTCAAAAGGCTTATTCAGACCCTTTTCATTTACTGCCAGATTATTTTGTAGATTTGTTCTTGTCTGGTCTAAATAATTTGGACATGAGAAAGCACGTGTATTTGAAAAGTCCAAATTCATTGGAGGAAGCTCTGTCATGTGCAATTGAGTTCGAGTCTATTGAATTTTGTGAGAAGGAACAACTCGATTCATTGTCAAAAGTGAAGTTGACTTTACAAGCCTTTCTAAGTCTCTTGATTTAGTAGTGAAGGCACTGAGGAATTTCAATTGTAAACGTCAACCTAAGTTTAAGAAGAAGTGTTTTAAATGTTTCAAGATTGGTCATGTAAAGGCAAAGTGGCCTCAAAGGGTTGGTAAAGATAAAGTTGACAAACAAAACTCTGATATTTCTAATGACAGTGACGGCGCTCAAAGTGCCGATAGAAGTACTTCATGTTGTAGAGAAGCTTTAGAGGAACATAAGAAAAGTAAGCAGATTGACACTGGGTGCAAGTAACTCTAATGCATTCTGATCTTCTTACAATTTTAATTACATGCAGTCAGTTATTTTTATTTGAAGTAAATATTCAGTTCTCACTTTGAGTTCAGCTTATGTGATCTATTTGCTTTGTTTTATGCTAATGAGGAGATTGTTGCTTAGTTTTTATTTTTGGTGGTTTATTGTGAGTTTTAACTCAATATTTTTGGACTTGTTGCCTATCAGTTAGTTAAATGGTGACTGTGGAACAAAGTGTGATATGGAAATGTCATGGCAGAAACCAGTGGTGTGATGATTTGTTCAACAGACGGCACAGATGCAAAGGCAAAGTAAAGTAGGTCTACCTTGTAGACCATATACTCAGTCAAAACACGTGCAGATGGTTAACCCAGTGAAAAGGCATGCTGATGATCAGATGACTTCACTCAACACAGTAGATTCGGACTCTTATATCGGTGGCAAAAATGGTCATGTTACCGTTATCAACAGCGTTGGACATTATGTATACTTCATTACTATTGGTGGCATTTCACGCTATATGTTATTTTACCGTTATCAACAATATTTTACGATAGGATATGGAGTAAATGAAAATGAGACCATAACACATATGTTAACTCCAGCTGCAATAATTTTAATGAGCTGTATGACCATTTCGGAAATGTATTCCTCATCAGCAGCACTAGAACCCAAACAAAGGAAATCCGTAATTTCAAAAAATGTTAAAATGCATAAAACCAAACGAAATCCGAATAATAAGTAAATATCAAATATAGCTAAGGACAAAACTATGATGGTGGGAGTTAATCCTACGGTTTTAGAATTTACATAAATTTAGATAATAGTAATTGAACAAAGTGTACACATGAGATATTATCTCATGTACAAGTACACCATATCTAAGAAAAATAAAGAGCATACATCTCTACCATCTCTATGCACCTTGCAGTATTTAATTACTTAATTTGGTGGCATTGCACGCTATATATGCAATGTTACCGTCATAAACAACGATGGAACTCAGAAAAATGCTTGCTGTCAAAAATTTTGGACCAACTTGATAATATACAACAGAAGAATTATAATGAAGAAAGTGGTATCCGTTCTAAGAAGACTCATAAAACGAAGAAGATCAGTGCTGTTTAGATACAAACTGTTTTAAAAATTTATTCAGGGACTTATGTTTTAATGTTCCTCGTTTCATTCATGAACATTTAATTTGAGGAGGGAGGAACATGGACATTGTGCGTTTAAAATTAATGTTTCTATATGGACGATATATAACAACGACTTTTCAAACATTTCATTTCTTTTCCTACTTATTTGATGTATTATGATTTATTTAATTTGAATTCTTAAAATTTTTCTAAGAGGGGAGGAGTGTAGTAGAGTTGGCTTTCGAGTTATCTTTCTTTAAATTCTGTGTTTTTAAAATTGACCAATATTTATTATATTTTCGATAACATCGTTTTAATTTTCATACCTTATCTAGTTAGAAATTATTTAGTTTCATTAAATAGAATAATTTATAAATAGAATGGTCTTTGAATTCATAATTTTGTTAATTTAAATATCTCTTTATAGAACTTACAGGGAAATATTTATTTTTCATATATTCAATGTTATTACAAATTTACATTGCTTTAGGACTATCAAAACTAGGAGGTCCTTGACTTCCAAAAAACACCCCCTTGAAAAGCATTTCATATCTATTGATTTATGTAATTTGGATACATGCCTTTGGATATATTTAATAAAAGTTATACTTTACAATCTGATTAATTTGCAGGCAACAAATGTTTAGTGAAATACCACATTCGAATCACGTAGCAGACGATCTGGTAAAGCCACACTTGGTGTCCGTCTGTCAGTCTGTCTATTTGTCATCACTGGCGTACGTCGTCTCCTGCTACAATAGTAAGAAACTAATGACGAGCGTACACTTAAATCCGCAAAAATTTGCTTGTTCCCAACAATAAATAAACATGATTTGTAACTTGAATTGGTAAAAATTATGCTGAAATGTGAGAATCTTTGTTTATTCCATGAATTAAAAAATCGCCATTCGCCATTTTGTGAAAAATCCATATTTCATCCCATATAGTACGGATTTCATATTACAAGCCCGTGTAATACCGGTTTTATATTAAGCCCCCTGAAGATATGACTGACTTAATTCTTTGTTAATGACACATGAAATGTCAGAGTTAAATGACAGACAGATAAAATTTATGTCAAAATTTCCGAAAACAATTAACTACTGAATTTCATAGATCTTGCCGATAATACACACACTTCAATTAAGTTCATACATATAACATCTAAAGCACCATCAATTTCCTCGACGGAAACACTCATTTGCAGGTAGTATGTCAACTGATCCCTTTACATATAGATACACATCAATAACGTTTGCCAACTAACCATAGCCATCCACCACATATCCCTAAGAGTATACCATACAGCCAATCTCCTTCACTTCGGCGTATTTGCTCCTTACATGTCTAAAACGACTGGTTTAGTTGCAAAAAACAAATAAGTAGCAAATACGCTACACAGGGTCAACCTACTAGGGTACTAGGATACAAGGAGAAACAGAGAACAAAATGCAAAAGAACTCCTTGCGTCCGCACATACCATCTTTGACTTAATATTTATTTTAGGACTATTCGTTAGAATGGGATATCTGTTAAAAAAAATCTGAAGCTGTTCAGAATCTTATTCAAACCAACAACAATTGTCTTTGAACAACCAAGCAACTTACGGAATTTTATGGCACTCGTAAGCACTACAAAATATTTAGCACTGTAAATTGCAAAAGTGAAAATGTCGATTGCTTACTTGAGTTTCTTAACTGGCATCAAATGCGTCCAATTTTTTACCTGTGAGACAGAACATCAGATTACTCGGTCATAGTCTCAACGATTTTTATGCGACAATAATTATAGTCATCGAGCTGACTGGACAGACACCCAACGTCTATAAATCAGCCCATCATTGATATATATGCAAACTTGTAACTTTGTTTTAACATCAATGGAAACACCGCCTGCTTCTCGTGCAGTACCTTAGACTCTCATAAACTTTACAGCTTGTATTAATATAGGTTATATCTTTTCCATTTTTGGCAGAAAAGTTTTGGAAGAACGTTGGAGTGTAACTCTTTGCGACATAGTATTTGCCCTGAATAAAAGAGAGAATGTCTACTTAAATTCACGTACAGGTACTCGTCATTTGACAAATACAACTCGTCAATTGACGAGAAAGGACTCGTCATTTAAAGATATGCAAAATAATAAATACAATAATAGATTCCTCAAATTTTTAGATGATACGAAACGAATTCAACCATGGTAATGATTTTTGTTTACACAATTTGCATTAAGAATGACTGGGAAGAGTCAAATTAAACAAAAAAGCAATCCATGAATTGAAAAAAAAATAATAGTTAAATTTCTTTTAGTCCGTAAAACTCCAGAAAATGAAGAAAAGGATAAAAAAATAAATAAATTTTAATCAATCAGTTATTTTTGTCATTGAAAATGGAAAGCTCAAAGGGAAACTTTTCTTTGCAATATTATTTTGTTCAAATTTTCATTTTTGTCATTACAAATGTACCGGCCAGTGCAAAACTTTTCTTATACAGAATATTTGTTGAAAATTCCAAGAAAATTAAAACAATTAATCAACAAATCACTTAGGAATCTTCATTTTAGTCATTACAAATGTGCCGGTTAGTGCAAACCATTCCTTTTACAACTTATTTTGCTGGAAATTCCATGAAATGAAAAAATTTCAATTAAAAAAAATGTAAATCTTCCTTTTTAGCTCACCTGGCCTAAAAGGCCATAAGAGCTTTTGCCATTACTTTGCGTCCGTCGTCCGTCCGTCCGTCAATAATTTCAAAAATCTTCTCTGAAACTACCGTGCTCATCGCACCCATCGGCCAAAATTATCACCAGGATATGCACTTTCAAAATTATGTTCAATTACTCCGCTGGTCAATTAACATGGCCTCCATTGCTAAAAATGGAGCATAGGGGTAAATAGTAGTTTTTGGCAAATAACTCGAAAACCGTTACCGTATCAACAATCTGACAGAGTTACAATGATCCGCATGATGAGATCTACCTACTGTTCAATTTTGAAGGAAATCTGAAAACCCATCTCGGAGTTATAGGCCTTTTTCCATAAAGAATTAAAAATTGTTTGCATTTTTTAATTTTTTATTTCAAAATGTGTAACAGATAGAGGTCAACTGTATATTGCAAAGATGTTTGGCATATCAAGATCTACCAACCTTGAACTTTTGAAGAAATCCAAAAACCCTTGTAGGAGTTATTGCCCTTTGTTCATGGAATTTTCAAAATTTTCAGATTTTTTCGCCTTTTATTGCCAATAATATAGGAGATGAAGTTTAAGTGTAAATTGATAAAATGTTTGGCGACTTTAAAACTGGTGTTGTAAATTGTTCGTAAACCACCATTTTCAAAATGGCCACCAAAAAAAGGCGGAAAAAAATTCAACACTGTCTGATTTCAATGAAATTTGCTTTCCAAATAGACATTGATGTCGCAACTTCAAAACCAATGTTTAAATTGTTCGTTGACCGCCATTTTCAAAATGGCTCCCAAAAAAGACAGGAAAATTCAGCATTGTCCGATTTCATTGAAATTTGGTTGTTCACTTAGTCCCAGGCATTGTAAACCAACTTCTGTCAGTGATGTTTCATGTTTGGTTATCCTTATTGCTCCAGTAAATATTATACATGCACGCCGCTGTATATACTCAATATTGTCCGAATCTATCTTTGAACAGTTGTCATATATGACATCATCATAATCCAATATAGAACGAACTAAAGATTTATATATCTTTTCTAGAATTTGTCTTGGCAATAAATGGCGCATTCTCATCATCATATCAAGGCGTTTATTACATTTTTTACAAACATCATTGATATGATCGTTCCATGTCATTTTGTTGTTAAAAGTTAGACCCAAATGTTCATGTGTATTTACTTTATTAATAGTAATATTGTTTAAAATAAGCGATGGATAATTTTTTTTTTATTTCTTTTTGTGAATATTACATATTCTGTTTTATTTGCATTAGAATTTACAATCCACTGCTTAGACCATTTATTTAAAGTTTCCAAGTCAGCATTAAGTACTCTGAAAGATTCAAATGGATCATCAATACATTTAATATGAGAGGTATCATGTCCAAAAAGTTTTATGTTACAAACTATATTTTTATTTTATGTCAAGCCGTTCCCGAGATATTTAGCAAAATATCCTGAAAAAATCCTTCCGGGTTTTCATCCTTCCGTTAATTAGGGACAAGTTTTTACATCAAACGACAAAATTTGTTTACCTGTATGACACAAGGCCATGTTTTGACACTATTATGACATTGACATTAAACACAATCTGGTCACAAAAAAGCTATAGTAAGTCGCCATATGAGCGAGATGTTGATTCATAATAAAATCTGGTTAACCCACACTTTTATTTATAAAATACCCGTTCCAATTCTGGGATATGAAGACTTGCTAAAATGTTCTGTATTGGGTTGTGTGTTATCGAATCTGTCGTAGTTTACGAATTTTCCTTATTGGTCTCTTCTTCTAATTGCTTCGGACTTTTGTTGTCACTTTTAGTTATGATATTTTTCAACAATATTTCCCTGTAAACAGAGACATACAGATACATGTGTCTATATGTCTCCGCTATAAACGAGGATATAACTGTTAACGAATTTATTTTAGAAAGATCCCAGACTAAACATAACTTACGTCACAGTGGACGAGATATGAAGTTTCTTTTCTGTCAGTTAATAATGACGTCACAAAAGAAAGTTGTCAATATTTTGTTCCGGTTCGAAATGCCTATATAAAATCCGACTCGTCGTTTTTCAAATATGCGAGTCGAATTTTTCGTATAACAGTGATCATTTACGTTACATTCCATTGAATAAGTAGTATGTCTTGTTGTTTATGAGAGAATAATGTCCAAACGGGAAAAAGTTGCTATCTTCTCTTTTTGTATTGACTTAAGCTTAGTGACATAATCTTATTTCCATAGAATATATATTTTCTAAGTAAACTTCAATAGAGTAAAATACTTCTGTTTATTTTATTTATAAGGAAGTGGAAGTTTGTCATTGATTCCAATAGACGTATGCAATAAGTAAAATACTCTTGGTCTGCTGAAACATCACTATTCATTGGCTTATTGTGTTCGAGGCAGCAGAGTTAAGTGTCAGCTTCAAGAAATTTTTTTCCAAAGCTGCTACTATCTGACCTTGTAGTAGAAGATTTGCAATTTAATTTTATGTGAAAAGACATTAAGACAAGAATTTATTGAGCAAATTTATGTGCGATAGTATTTCATGATTCCTTTACTAATATCAAAATTCTGATATTTCAGTCATAGCTTAACCAATTTAATTGTATTTTTCAGATAAAGAAATGGAACTTCTTAATAAGTAAGTAGTGAAATAAGATGTTTCAAATGTGTAACCAATTATTTAAGAACAGATCGAGAGAAAACGATAAATTTAAACCAAGGAAGTAACTCATATAATGGTGCATGTAAAAACATAATTCCTTTGAAACATTCCCATATCAGCACCTTTAATTTCGAAAAGTTGCTTTATTTTACTGAAATAAGCGGATTTCCAATATCCCCCTTCATGGTATTGCGACAATGCCCCGCCTCGCGTTTACAACAAAGCCAATAATTTTACAAGATATTACTTATTTATAAGAAAAGTACACACATACCAGCAGACTAGGCTCCTTGAGCTTGCCGGCAGTTTAGTGTCGCGCACTCTTTGACTTTTTTTCTGAATAAAGTTTTGTCAAATTCTTTTCTTTTCAAGATAGTGGTCATAGAGTTAGTAGTCTACCTGTATTTGGTTTTATTATGCTGTAGGAAAACGGGATAGAGAAAGGGGAGGTTACGGTACCTATAAACCGGTTCAACCCGGCTCCTAGCTTTTGCTAGTGCCGGTAAAAAGTCCGGCTATCCCGAGTTCTTATAGTTATTTATGTTTGTCTGTAGTTTTTTTATTTTTTTTTTTGTTTTTTGAAGTGGACTTCTTTTGTGGGCTGTGGCTTATGATTGTTAATTTCGGCTATTGAAGGTGTTAACTGTTATCTTGTCTTTATGATACAAAATGTCAAGCTGGTTGCGCCTGCAAGGCATATAAAAGAACTGAAAAAAAACTATATTTCAAAGAGAAAAGCGGTGCATTAAAGTGATCACGATGTATCTTGGTTAGTAGATGTTAGATATATTATCATTTCTTTCTTGCCTGTTTTGTCCGATGTCTAAATGTGTTTGTGTTATTGTCAGTGGTTAAATAGGTAAATTTACAGTAACTGTTTCTATTTTAATTTATATTTTAAACCTTGTTCGTTGTCCACGTTACCTCTTTATTTTATATCTTATAACTACCCTTTGCATAATTGGCAATTTTGAAAAGGACTGCCCTTAATATTTTACAGCTGCACCTCTAATTTTCCTATACTGGTAACAAATGGCAAGATATCATGTATATGAATGAAAAAATCAGCTGCCTCAATTAAAATATATACGGATACATGTATTTTTGCTTTACTTGGTTGCTTTACTGCTGAGTTCTTGTCAAACTTTATAGTACGTAATAACAGCTTTCACAAATATCTTCAAGAAGTACTTGTTATTTAAGTGAAAAAAATATATGTCAAACCAATTTCAAGTAAACGAAACTTGTTAAAAAAAATTACACTACACTATATTTTGGGAGAATTCGGCCTAAGATTTTAAAAATTTTATCGATTGGACGAAAGCAAAGCATGGTGATATTCGGATGATGGCTTACCAGATTACACTGATGTAGAAACATACTGTATTTATCTTATAATCTTATATCAAAATATTGGCGTTCCATATGCAAAGCCATGTATAATTTTCAGGCTTTGTAAAAACCTTAGTTTGTATTTAAGCACACAAACACGCGCACACATATGCACAAAATATCTCTCTCTCTCTCTCTCTCTCTCTCTCTCTCTCTCTCTCTCTCTCTCTTTCTCTTTCTGTGTGTGTGTGTGTGTGTGTATACTCGAAAAGATCTTCAAAATTTAGGGAAAAACATTTGATTTTAATAGATACACGTCCTTATTAAAATATTTAAATGTCATTTTCTTTACACAGGCAACATAGCAAAGATGCAGATAACTCTGATGGTAAGTAAATGAAGCATGACAACAAGGACTTGTTTATACCCCTGCAAAGAAACTTTGGTAGGTATATAGGAATCACCCTGTCTGTCTCGACTCTCCGCCTGTCTGTCCGTCTGTCTGTCTGTCCACACTTCCTGCAAGCGTAACTGCTCTTAAACCACTGGAAGAATTTTGATGACGTTTTACACAAAGGAATGCCACAATATGGAGATGTACATGACGGAATATAATTATTGTCCAAAACCAGGAAAGGGAGATAATTTGACTTTGACTTTTTGTTACTTTGCTATGTATTGGTTACCTCGTAAGCGCAACTCCTCTTGAACCACTTAAAGGATTTTGATGAAACTTTACACAAAAGAAGGAAAATATATGGAGATGTGCATGAGGGAATATAATTATTGTTCAAAACCAGGAAGGGGAGATAATTAGACTTTGACTTTTTTTCCCTATGTATTGGTTACCTCGTAAACGCAACTCCTTTTGACCTACTTAAAGGATTTTGATGAAACTTTACACAAAGGAAGGACACTATATGGAAATATGTGCAAGAAGGAATAACATTATTGTCTGAAACTTGGAAGCGCATATAATTTGACTTAGACTTTCTGTTGATTCCCTATGTATGGGTTACCTTGTAAGCACAACTTCTCTTAAACCACTTGAATGATTTTGATGAAACTTTACTCAAAGGAAGAACACTATATAGAGATGTGCATGAAGGAATATAATAATATATCTGGAATCAGAAAGGGGATATCATTTGACTTTGACTTCCATTGATTCCTTCTGCAATGATTTTTCTGGACTTGGACATTTATCAAAGAAAAAAATCAAAGCATATAGTTAAATCACCTTTGGGAGAAAAAACACCCTTTTTTCATTGTTATTCTCTTGAGAAGTTTTTTTCAAAGTGTTGTAGTGAAATTTTTCTAACGCTTATGGTTTTCGTATTAGATATCAAAGAGGCGAAAGAAAGAAAAATTGTATATTTGTCTGATATGATAGAGTATTTTCATTTGAACCTTTGTGAAATGTTTATTCTTGAAGATTATATTATTGTGTTCATACTTATACTATGTCCACACCTGTATTGTGTCCATATCCACTTAGATTTGCACTAACCATATCGATTCAGGGTTCAATGAGCCGGGGTATATTTGGCTGCCATTTGGCGACAGCTCTTGTCATATTTTGATGTTGCATTTAGGAATATATAAACATATTAAACAAAAGGTTAAGGAAGTAAGTGAGAACGGAACCGTCAGTCTGAAAAGAACAATCCAAGGAAAAAGGCAACGTCGGAAAACAAAGAAACGAAGACATGACATAAGCACGGCACAGAAAAGAAAATAAAGACACAGCTTTTCATATCCATTACATATGAATTAACTTTTTTACACAGTTTATTTCATCATGAAAAGAATAAACAGGAACAAAATCGACAATGGTTGAAAATTACAGTAACAAGCTACAAACTGCCACGGAAAAAAAATGTAAAGCATTCACTTATCAATCAGACTTAGAAAATTGTATCTGATGATTCCCCGATAATGAGGTTATGCAGTTGAAACAAGTCTGGGGTCAGTCTGCCATATGGCCATGCTTCTTTGAAAAACTCAAAATAACTAAACATTGCATGTCTTACCTAATATTTGTTCTGAAATCAATGCCTTCCTTGCCATGATTTCGTTGCCTTGATGTTTTAAACGATGTTGTTTATATTCTTATATGCAACATCAAAATGTTTAATATGTGCAACATTACTTCCCAATTTGGAAAATGACCTAAACAGAAGTGGAAATTTTTGTGTTGGACAAAATAGGTACTCTGATGTGAAAGCCAGATTCCTGAACATTTTCAACAGTTTGAGTTAAGTAGAGTAGATTAGACATTTAATATGGAACTTTGGATTTTTCCCCTCCCGTCTGCTCCAGCATCATCCATCAATTGTGGGGCCCAGTGGGTAGGGGCCGGAAATTTACTATCCAATTTTCGGTCTTGTACCCCTCCTATGGGAGTCTATTTCGGTATCGGTTTTCCAATCTCTAGATCCGAGTTGCACTGACGAGATGCAAATTTATCGAAAAGGGCCTATCTGCAACAGTGAAATTCTAATGTAGTGCTGCGTGTCACTCAAATTGTAATGGTCAAATTCCTCAGTGAAAAGATGTTCTTGATAATTTTAATCCCGAGACTTTAACGCAGTTGGTCTTCGACATTAGACACAAATTATTTATTTTTCAAGACCTGTATAAGCACATTTGCATGCTTATCCAGAGGAACATATAAGATTTCCAAGTATGTCGCTGTTTTAAGACGTTATAATATATATATATATATATATATATATATATATACGTCTGAAAATCAGCCCAACATTGTTAGGTCTGCACATTGGTAGTTCCCTCTCCGGTATATATAGACCTGTCCGTCTCGTCTTCAAAAGTAAAAACAAGCAAACAAAACCTATCTACAAAGACTAAACTACGAATGTTTATACAAAATATCGAGAGCTACATAATAGATGCTGTTGTTTACAGATGTAAAATGAGAATGGAAAAAAGAATTTTGTCAGTATCCGTACATCGATTTTATAAGCAATACACTTAAAAAACTGTGTTTAACGCCAAGTGTGCAAAACTTCAGCCATGTCAGGACGAGGAAAAAATGGGTAGGGAATTCAGTAAAACTTGTTATTTTTTCATTTTTTATATTTTTAAACTAGATTTCAGCTTTTCTATCCAGAACTTTTCTTTAGCCTGCCTCTCTGTGTCTGTCCACGATCGATTTTGGTCAATTGGAACTACTTGCATATTTTTTCAGTCCTGACCGGTGGAATTGAAATGTAATGCAGTGGCCTGTGATTTTTCCTTTTTCTGAATGTGGTCCCGGTGCAAGTTGATACGAAGATTGAGTGAATTTTTCTTTTCACCAACATACTGTTGTTGGCAAACAGAGCAAGTGATAAGATAGATGGCATTATCTGACTTGCAGGATAAATTGTTGAATATTTTGTATGTGTCACCGGTTGCTGTGCTCTTGAAGATTTTTGTAGAAAAACTAAATTTCCACGGAAGACAGCGTTTGTCGGAACATTTTTTAAATTGTCCGTTTTCTGGTGATGGTAGTTTGGCTTGTTTTTGGCTACATTCGTTTAGCAAAATTTAAAATAAAAAAGTTTTTGCCACTTCTCTTTGATTATTAACAATTTAATTTTCATCTGCTAGAATGATATGATTTAAAAAAAAAAACTACCTTTGTTCTTAAGGGTTATTAGCCTGTACCAAGTCCGGCTATCCCGAGTTCATATCGTATTAATGTTTGTCTTTTGTTTTCATTATTGTTTTTCTAGTGCAGTTTGCTTATAAATTGTGGCACATGATTATGGTTCCCAGCCATTGAAGGTGTTTACTGTTATCCTGTTTTTGTAATTTGATAGTCGGCAAGAAATCTTTTTTGTTTAAGTTCTCCGTCACACCTCTCAATAATGTATTCTCTTATTGAGAATATACTCATTATCCAGTAATAAGGAAAAAGGCCTTCTTTTATCGGATGTTTACTCAGTGAAAATTGTTTTCCGCTACATTTTTTTAACTGCCGTTTTTTTTTTTTGTTTTTTTTTTATCCACTATTTATTATTATATTTTTTTTAATTAAGTGGGACCGGACCATAAATCAAAAACCCATAATTCAAAGACAATTTTAACATCGGAAACAACAAAGAAAAACAGTGACACACTATGAGTACGGCACAGAGAAGAAAAATGAAGACTCACAAACACACTAAGATGAACAACACAAACCCAGTAAAAACCATAGGTGAAATCATGTGCACCGGTAGAGAAAGCATCTCCTGCAACCGCCGTGTTGAACATGTCAAATCCGGTAGAGGAAAATTATTATTAAGCTTTTAAAGGGAAAGATCTGTGTCATCTTGTAAACAGATACAGTACAGGGAAAATTCAAGATTGCCGTTTTTGTGATCCCGAAGTGATCATTTTGTGATCCTGTAGCAGTCAATGATTGCAATCAAGGATTGTTCTTGCTTGCGATCAATGATCATACGGGTATATGCGATCAATGATCACAAAACAATTTGCAATAATTGATCCCAAACGTTATGATCAGTGATCACGACTTGTGGTGCGATCCTTGATCACAACAGTGCGATCATTGTGATCCTTGATTGCAAGATTGTGATCCTTGATCGCAAAGTCATATGATCCTTGATCGCAAAGCTGTCATCCTTGATCTCAAACTTGTGATCATTGATCGCCAAGTACATAGTTATAGGTTCGTTCCATGTACAAACATATTTAATGTGTATTAACGGGAAGTTTGAAAAACCGGAAAGTCTTGAAATGCATGCCTTGTCCTTCATATCTTTTAAATGCATTAACATATAGAGAAATTATTCACAAATATTTTAAAAGCTAATAGAAAATCTATAAGATGATACATTACTTTATGAAATTAAGTTTAAGACATCACGATTGAAGGAAGAAAAATGTGAAATTAGGACTTTAAACTTTAATTTTCGAAATCTATAGGACTTAATCAAAATTTTTTTAGTGATTTTCAAAAATGATTTATTTACAAATAAAATGGCTTACATGATTTTTTTTTTGTTTTACTTAGAGGTAGAAAAAGTGGCCGGGAAAGACTGCTATTGTTGTCTGAAAACTTTGAAATTTATAACTTTGAGTGTGTATTAAATAAAACTTTATTAGCTGATCAATTTGTTTTTATTGATATCAAAAGATAATTTATTTATATATAAAAATAGTAATGGTGCATTACATGATACCCCGCCACGTTTCACAAAA
>MJUU01029331.1:6689-18399 GCA_002080025.1 Modiolus philippinarum | reverse complement strand
TGGGTGCTATACTGGCCTGACTGGGATGTTCACTACATGAAAAGGTCGATTTAATAAATATTTGTGTATAGACTCAAATGGGTTGTAAATATGACCGGTCATATTTGCAATATATCTATACATATACGGGCATGGTTATAAATATTGTTGATATGCATTTTAATGCAATACCATCGCAAATGTTTGTAAAAAATGGTTATATATTTATTACCATTTACGTTCAGTGTAAATCATTGGAAATAACCGTCAATTATTTGGAAATATTTGTTAACATTTTTAAATGTGCGTAAATATTGTAGATTTCCATAAATATTTACTACCATTAACAAACATCATTGAGACCGCAATGCCCGACATATTTATGACGGTCCTAAATGACAGCAAATGTTGGACAAGTATTTACAATGTTTGCACACCCTTTTAAATGCCTTACAAACCATGCTCGGATGTTTAATAATATACAACCATAATGTCAATTGTTGGTAAATATTCTGTATTTGATTCATTATTTCCAAGTCATTAACAAAAATCATTGAGACCGCAATGCCCGACATATTTACGACGGTCCTAAACGAAAGCAAATGTTGGACGAGTATTTACAATGTTTGCACACCCTTTTAAATGCCCTACAAACCATGCTCGATTGTTTAATAATATACAACCATAATGTCAAATGTTGGTAAATATTTTATATTTATTTCATTATTTTCAAGTCGTTACCAAACATCAGTGAGACCGTACTGCCCGACATATTTATAACGGTCCTAAATGACAGCAAATGTTGGTCAAATATTTGCAGCTGTTTCCTGTTGTCCCTTTTATTTCATTTGCAAACCATTTCAAATGTCCCACAAGCCATGCTCAATTGTTTTAATGTACACCGATGTTATTAAATGTTGGTATATATTCTGTGTTTCGTCCGTTATAAAAAAAACCAAACAAACAAAAAAGAAAAAACAAAGAAAAAACAAAAAAACCATAAAGGCCACAACACTCTACACGGTTTTCAATTAGGTAGGAAAATCTCCATCTATTTTCGGAATATTTAACACATTTAATTTCATTTGATCCTTCGAAAGGATTTGTCGTTGTTTTTTTTAACATCAACCAAAACTAAACCAAGCCCTTAAAAGTGGACACAAATAAAAAAATGTGGTAACAAATTGACAAAACCATTCAGTACAAAGTAGGTGTTCATGTATAACATAATTCACTAGTGTACAAGAAAAAGACTACCCTGTTTAGATACGCAATCTGTACACCATTAAATGTCTAAAAAAGTTCAGATCGTAACAGAAAACGACAGTGCTTCAAAACAATGGTATGAAGGGGCGCCTTTAACTGTTGGAGACATAATAGAAATAGCTATAATCGTATTGAAGACACTTTACATCATTTGAAGGAAGATTGTCTCATGTTTACACTAGCACCAATAAAATCAAATTTCTACATAAGAACCGATAATGGGAAGGGCAAACAAATAAACGATCAAAATAGCTATTTTAGAGGGTAATAATTGGATTTTTCTCTCGTAGAACATACGTCATGTGTTTTGTTTAATCTTTAAAATGCAAAAGACAAATTCTCGTCGTAGTTTGAAATAGCTATCAGAATTCCGAATGTACTAAAGATCTATGTACTATAAAATAATTAAATAGACGATCCACATTATTAAGAAACAAGACAGAATATTACGATTTGAATGAATCTATTAAACTATTGATGTATATATATATATATATGTTGTTAAATTATTTCATTTTTAAGGATAGATATCATGCAACGATTGTTTATCATCATGTTCAATAAAAAATAAACTGTAGATAAACTCCACCCTTTGCATATAATTATCGGATGAACATCTGGAAACAGTTGTCGTCTTCTAAATCCAAGTCTTAAGTCACGGGTTGTCTTTGTTATCTACACCCGTTTTAGATGTCACAGAACTCCTGTGGTGACAAAAAATTTGTGAAAATTGACAAATCTGGATTTCAAATAACGAAAATATTCTATCCCATTTCAAAATTTGAACTGCCACCGGCGCCGTTTTGAAACTATACGGGCGTGAGCTACAAGTAAAGAAATTGTAAAACCGAAGACGCTCGTGAAAACACAGAAAAAGATTAAATTATCACAAAACAAAACCATTAGATAATGTATATTCTTCACTTTATATATTTTGTGAATAAAATACATTTAAAATGGTTCTAGCTGTACAGTGAATGAAATGATTTTAATCAACTGTTGGCGCACGGAAAATTTCAAAATTTAAGCGAAGATACCTCAGTTAAGATTTACGAATTATAGGACAAATACCACCAAACTATGTTCTTTATCATCACAGAAAGTTTAATTTTCCTGTCTTTGGCTGAAGGTCAATAAATATATATCTCAAATATCAGTTATATTTTATGATAAAGTTATTCATTACTTGACGACTGTTTTACTGTATTCTTGTGTTAAGTTTATTCATGAATTGATTCTGGGTACTTTTTGGTATTTGTACATAGATAAATTTCCGAATGAAAACGAAAGCAACAATCAAAAACATAAATCCAGAAAACATGGCAATATAAGGATCTCACCAAGACTGAGAATACAAATGACAAGGCCCAAACTATAGTATAACACATCTATGGCAAGCAGCCCACAAAAACACCAAAATGCCCCATGCAATAGTACCCCAAAACAGCATAAGATGTCGACATCAAAGGACGGTTATATTTCAGTTTTTATTTTTCAGAAATCGAAGTAAAGTCTGTACGATATTTGCCTGGTAATAAAATGACGGTCCTTTGTACAACACATTGCAAAAATAACAAAACAAAAAAACAAAAACAAAACAAAACAAAAAACAAAACAAACAAACAAACAAACAACAACAAAAAAAAAGCAAAAAGAAAAACAAAACAAAAAAAAACTGACAGCAAAAAGACAAACGTGAAAAAAATAGGAACCCGGAAAAGCCGGACTTGGCACCACAGCACTAGAAAAACAAGCGGCAGTGTTTTTAACCAGTTTATGGGTATCCAAACCTCCCATTTTTCTATCCCGTATTTGCAACTCTCTGTGAAAATGTTATCATTTAACGTTTTGCATCTAAACAAGAAAGCAGAAATATTGAATTTAATTACCGCTTTGGTATGAAAAAATTCTCGGCACAAATACACAACATAACTGAAAAAAAGAGAAAGCATACAGTGGAACGTCAATGCTGGCATTGCAAAGCAGTCGTACATATTCTTAATGACTATTAACGGTACGTCTAAACACCGCTAAGAAGGTTCTTAATGCACTTAGAACACACACGTGGCCCTAAGAACACGACAGAGGGGAATTATAGGCATACAAACGGGTACATGTGGAATGTGATTCCTAAAAACCAATTATTGTGTACTTTTGTGGATTATCTTATGTAATATAAACCTTGTTAGAAAATTTCTGATGTGTCAGGGTAATTATTAAGCATCATATACTAAAACAAATGAAGTAGCATGGTGTTAATTATGGAGTCTCACCATGATGGCCTTTGTTGACGGAAAAATGAAATACATGTACGTGTCAAGTATTCGGTCACAATTATTTTTATGCATTTCATTTAAAGCCTTTTTTCAAAATTGGTTTTTTTTTCTTATTCGACTGACATAAAATTTTTAGCATCCAGTTTAGAGTAAATTTTTGAGGTTTAATGTGTTAAATTATAACACATAACTCTTCCATGTCTTCAGTTTAGATAAGAAAATTAATATGAAACTTGATAAAAATACATAATTTCTATATATTTAACTATGACAATTAATCTATTTGTTTTATATATATATATTTTTATTATTTGTTTTCTTTTATTTTCTTATTTTTTTATTTCAGTTTATACAAAAGAAATGTATATCTGATTACAACACTTTTTTTATTAAACCACACTTAAATTACAATTTAAAAGTGTGCCTTTGATCCAAAAAATGTTCGATTAATCAGTTATATACTCTATGGTGCAAGTTAAACTTTTATAGCTAGTTATGGTAAGAAATTTACAAATAGGGTTAGCACTTTTCTGTTATTGCGCAAATTTTAACCTTGTGATCTTTACTATATGTCAATAAAAGCGACATGACTGCTTCCAATGTTATATCTGAAGAAATGCACGAGAGCCCTCTTGTCCTAAATTATACTGTGTTCTGTACCATACGCGTATTTTGACCGTACGCGTACGGTCTGGACCGTATACGTACTTTTTAAATACATATCGGACTTCACGAGTACGCATACGGTCGGGATAATATAATGCAAACCTAAATGATGCAGAATATTATCTAATTGAACAAAATCCCAGTATATATGTGATTTCAGCTGACCCTGAACTGTTTTTTTAACGTTCAGAATGAAAATGACCTAAGAAGACAAATTCAATTTATTTTTTGATAATTTACTGATTTACTGACAAAACCGTCGAATCAATTGATAACAAATGAAAATGCTAGCGGATAAAATACGAAATGTTTTGAAATATGGAAAAGTTGAATCTGTCAGATACCGACAATATTTAAAAGGAATGACGTATTCCTGAATATATTCTCATCAGTTCGGCATGAACTAAGACATATGTGAACCTGCAAAAGAGGTTACATTGATCATTTCTTGCTGCAACAGAATATTTTAACGACACGTTTTCCTTTTGTGAAACCGCACCCCTCAAAAATACTCTTGACATTGAATCTGCAGTAAATGGTGTGGAGTCGTATTAAAAAGTTTTAAGGTTCTCCTACTCCTGAACGACTTAGCCGGGTATGGCGTACCAATTCGGATCCTCCATTGATGTTGCTATTTGCTTATTTTATATGGGTTACATATATCTCACTCCAATGTATTCACTTAAAGAAATTTCCTCGGATACCCATACGGTCATCATACCGAAATGGTCTAGTTCCCCCCAGACGGTATGAGTATACGCATATGGTCCGGACCGTATGCGTACAGTCCAAATACTCATACTCTGTTTTTGCAATCACAAACAACAAACCGTAATATCGCCTACTTGCACAATTCTAAATATTTCGCATGTGAATTCCTTGGATTTAGTATTTAAAGTAAAACCGTGGCCACCGTAGATTAAACTACATGTATGACGCGCATATTGAAAAAGCAACCATGTGTCAGTCTTCCTAAGGATGTCATATATCAGACAAATTGTAGGAACGATGTACAATATCGAATCTATGAAAGAATCCTACTCTTGTTCTTAGTATGATTTTACCAGTTTTAGCGGACATAAAGTGTTTAGCTGACACATTACACTACTAAACCATTCCGGTTCATATTCGAATCAGGCTCCGAAATCGAACAAACAACTTCTAACGACAAATAAAGCATGTTCCGAATACTTCGACTCGCAGGTATCGATTTGATTTTGCTTCAGTTGACTTATGGTTAACTCAAAGCATTTACATATCCGACCTTAATGCACTGTGACCCCTAGTGCAGATCGACAATGCAATGCATATCAATGATTTTGGGAATGGGACGTAAACCCCGAAAATGATGCGAAAACTGCCGAGCGGGGAGAGCTGAAATTCTTATTAGAAATCCTATAAATAGTCATTTTTTACGTACAATTGGTAAAGAAGTGTTAAAATTATGGGCATACGGGAAGTTTAATACAAAATTTCCACAAGTATTTTTTGAAGGTTAAAAGGGACTATTTAATACGCCAAGCCCAACCGTTGATTCTGCCATTGATATGTTGAAGGTATGTTTACACAATCTTTTGCCACCTGAACACAAACTTGGACAGAACGCATTTTTTTAGTTATAATAAAATTATTAATATAAATTAGAGTATGTTGCATGGAAAAGGGATAATATTTATTGCCGTGTGAAGCCGTTGAAACAAACATATTGGTCATCTTGGAAGCATTTTGTCAGATGAGCGATACAGACTAAGTCTTTTGTTTTGATACCATGTTTAAATGCACACGTTGGGCTCAGTAAGATGCAAAAAAGTGAAAGTCCTGAGTTCTGTGAAATTGCTTATAATAAGTTGTCAATCTTCCGGCATTGATAAGGTAGACTGCTGAAACACTACATTGTGAAGTAGTTTTTTGGAAAGTAATTTTGCGCTCTGTTTACAAAATTGCATACACATAAGCAGAAACAATTTGATATGGACTCCATGCAATATTAGTTCTAGGGTTATATCACCACTAAAAATCATCGTTTTTGGTTTTATCGTCATTAGACTTTCTACTATGAAACTAAAAAAAATAAGATATAGCTTTTTTGTTGAATATATAAGATACTGTTTAACAGTGTTGAAATGTTATCCCTTCTTTTTATTTGCCGTGTGAGGACAAGTACGAAAATGTAGTTCAAATCAACAAAAAACAAATTTCCTTATTACATTTCATAAACCGTTTATTTACTTTTAATTTTGGTCTACTCGTGATTTTATGGACCTGCTCAAGTATTGGTTAGCCTCAGACAATGGCCTCGGTCAACAAATTTCTTAACCAGGTACGTATAGTCATGAGTAAACCCTATTTAAAGTAACTAATTGTATAAAATAGATTAACTGGACGTCTGAAAAACTACAGAAACTTGGTCATATTTTTCATACTATGGCGTCATAAATACTCCGAGGAACGATATTTCATCGTAATACCCAAGGGGGTGGGGGGTGCAACATTATTTCTAAAACTTCGATCAGAAGATTCACTTTTGCTGATAAAATGATGAAATACCAATATAAAACATATTATACAAGATTGAAAATTGATGAAAAGGCAAAATGACATATACGTCGGGATAAGCCACGCAACTAAAGGAGAATTTGAATCCTCCCAAATTACAAATCTAAAATACAAAATGAATGATGATAAACAAGATACCGGGCTTTTGATAGCTGAAGTTTTCCAACATATCATCCCGATCGCCATAATACGAAGATTGGCATCCATGTGCTTCATATTCTGGCTCAAAGGTGATATTTTACGATACACAGCTACATGTCAAAGCCCGATAACATATACATATAACATAAAAATATAATATTGGCCGATGTCTCTGTCTTGTGTACGACACAACTAAGCATTTTCCAGCCCTTCAATAACTCGACATGGAACCTCTAATGAAAAATTGCTATTAAATCAATACTATTATCGTTTTCGTATGTATAACAGACGGACATCGTGGTCATTTTGAAATTTCTTTTCAAATAAATTCTCTCCTCTCATCTTATTGAACATTTATACTTTTATCTGCACTGAAGAGACATAAGTTGTCGAAATGCGCATATGCAGAAAATAAATTCACAGTATCTTCGGTATTTAGTTATTTATACTACATATGAACAAATTCTGTAAGAAGACAGTTCCTAAGATATCGAATCCTCCAATTTTGAACGCAAACTCGTAGCTATCTTAGAAATGGCGGCCATTTTTTAAACATACAGCGTATAACTTCAGATGATGGTGTGACTCTTTGCAAAGTTTGACATCCCTCGTGTAGCCAATTGAAAATTATCGCTCAGACAAAAATTATTGGCAGAAGAAAAAAAAAAGAATAATCAGAAGAAACGTGAAATAGCAACAAGATTTTTTTTTTATTAAGATAAATGTTCTATAAGCTGAAGTGTCCTATTTATTTTCAAGGTATAGGTTAATTATATCTGCTCAATTGTCCTCCCCATGTTTTACAAATTTCGAATTTGTTGGATCTATAAATTTAAAATGAACTTTGCGTATGACTCAAACTTTGCAAAATAACTCAAACTTTGCAAAATAACTCAAACTTTGCAAAATAACGTATACTTTGCTAAATAACGCTAACTTTGCGAAATAAAGCAAACTTTTGCATTATAATGCAAAACTTTGCGTGAATACTCAAAATATAAAAAAAGAGTTTGTGTGGCGCCAATATGATTCTGTATTTAAATGTTGATTAGCTGGGTTTAATTTTGAACACTTTCCGTTCTCTTTCCGCTCGAAAGTTATTCGAGCTATTCTATTGGTTATATCTCTACAAAGCAATATTCGACTTTCCCGGAAAAAGCTTTTAAGGGTGGGGTTTGTTAAGTTTTTTCGGCACATTTCTTTTTAAATTTAAAAAGCCCATGGTGTATCTACGGGGAGCCCAGAATTAGCTTAGTAATTGTTGAAATCAAAAGGAGCAAAAACGACATTGGTGTGAATCAATAAGATAATCAATCGCGTGTGTCAATCATTCAATTAATATTTGTCCAATCAAATTTATTTACTTACTTTATTTATTTTCTCGATATAAAACAGATTTTGCGGGCATGGCACCATTTAATAGACGCTCTTTTCCGTGACCATACTATTTATGTGGTTATTTCAAGTTCATTATAACCGAAAAAAATCTCGATGGACATTCCTACAAACTATTTCCAAGTTAACACGTGATTTTTCATTTAGTACACCCATACAAGATGCACAGAATAGTATATATAGGGATATTGGATATCGAATAACGTCACTGTGTCGGATACGGTGAAATATTCTATCATTCGTGCAACATTATTGCTCAATACCGGTTTGTCGGTAGAGAGCTTAAGGCATTTGGCAGCTGTCCGTTGTTCGTATACCTATTCGTCGAAAATGAACTCGAAATTATCGTTACGTGTATCAATGCTACGTCGAAGCAGATCGCACTTCATTTTAGTAGGGTGCCCAATGTCCAAAAAGACGCTTAGTATGCGAGTTTGGGTTAACGGAATAACACACGACTAATTTTTGTTTTATAGGCTGGAATAGTTATTAAATTTTATATTTTTCATTGTCGTAGAAAGTTTCCGTGGTCACGATTTCTGTAATTTCTCATTTTTAAGGGGTACCCTATAGCAGATTCTTAGATATGGTATCCTTAAATCTATAGAAATTAGTAAGAGTCTCTGATTACCTGGTGAAAAGCTATTTTTGTAAAAGTCCAGACCTAAAATTTTGTTTTACTACCTAGAATGTAACTTATTATTCGTTGATTTCTATAATTTGTCGGTGTAAATATTGGAATAAAAAGGGTCATGAATTTAAGATATTTTTATTGAATACGAAATTACTAACCTGAATTTTCGAAATATTTTAATTTAAGCGGAAACACGACTATCATCTGTACATATGTGCCAAAAGTCATGGGTGTCATGTCTGCCATTACAGAGAAATCAGCATATAAATGCATTAAATTTGCGTAAAAATCTCAAAATTTTATGTGAATCTGGCATTTTTATAGCTTACATGGTAGACCAAGTCTTGTCAAATTATTTGGATCTGTTTGAGATTTTTAAATTGGTCGAATTTCGAATTTTCATGTATATGTTAACGTTTTTACATTTAAATTGAGATTTTGCTATCCATGTAGATGATATAACAGGGTTTCGGTCAATTTTTATTGGTTTTATTGGGTTTTATGGTAGTGCGTGTTTTTCATGGAAATTTACTACAGTAATACCAAAAACAAAAATGTGATCTATTTTGTCCTGGTTTTATTCAATTTTGAATAGATAAGGCTTAAAAATTAAATTCAATGCTTCCTTTAAACAATGATCAACAAAAACTTGGAAAATACCATCAATAATAATTGAAAGCGTCCTTTATATATTTCAGGTGCAAATATTTAAAATTTCACATCTCAAAAACAAATGGCAACCCTGAAACTTGTTTAATGAAGATAAATGAAAAATCATTATAAAAAAATAAAACAATGAACTGTCTGGAAAAAATCAATATTATTTTTTGAAAATTTCGTGAGGGGTTTGTTGGTAAAATGAAGCAAACTTTTAGTTCCGTGAGATTTTTCTTGATTTTAGGAAATGACCTTTAACCCCATTTTAAATAAAATGTGACCAAATTTGATCTCTACGACATTGTCATTTCGATGCGCTTTGGTCTCCTCTTTCCAAAAATGTATAATGCAGGTGTGTGTGATTCCGTAAACCCAAATTCGAAAAAAATCGTCGCTTGGGCACCCTACTAATGGTCAATAAGGCAATCACGCTGATTTTTGTTATTTATCTGTAATCAATATTATAATTATCACCACTTTGTAATTTTGATTATGTTAATGATAAAATTCACCCAATATAAAAAAAAGGAGAAACCGTGGAAACATTCGTTCAAATCAAATGAGCGAGAAATGTACTGTATTGCATTAAAATGCAAAAGACTTGCGTAAGAAGGATATATTTGAAATAAAACGCAACATTTTATATGCATGCTGTACGAAAATGGTACATCTGGTACATCTTCTAATTATACATTATGGATAAAACTAATAATTCAAAGTTAATACTTACAGTATTACTCTAGCGAGCTTTTGTACTGGCTAACTGATACATTACATAAATTACAAACATGCATAGCAATACATTACAAACAATAAAATCACACATACATGTACATTATCATCCTATTGTTCGTCAAAGCACAAAAGGCATTTGGCATTAGATAAGCATAAAAAAGTAAACAAAATAAGCACAACAAGATGATGTAATAAATCTGTCACTTTTACAAATGAAAACGTTAATAACTAAAAAATGAAATTATAGCTTAACAGTGAGATGATTTGCCGTTTCGGGAATTTAAAAGATTCTGATTGAAACTAGAAATAAAATTTGTTTTTTTNAAAAATACGTATTTATATGCCGTATATATCACCAGTTTCATCAATCCATTTTGAAAATAATTTTGTTTGATTTGAAAATGTAATATTTTCTTGTGCTAAAGTTTGCAAAAAATTATCTTAATTGGAGATTTTAATGCTGGAACAAGACAAAGCCCGGATTTTGTTAATGAAGACTCTTCTCCGATAAATAACTTTGATGCCTCAAACCTTTTAACAGCTAATTATGAATTATATGTAAAACATTTCAAAAGAAGTTAATATTGATTTTAAATAGCTTTTTTAACAAACGTACACAACGACAGGAACTCAAGACAGCCGGACTAGGTATCGGCCCTAGAAAAAAAAACATTAGAATTTTAAAAAACCGGTAGAATTTAAGCGGTTTATTGGAACCAAAATCTCCCCTTTAAATATCCTGTTTTCCTACAGTATAAAAACATACGAATAAAACCCTAACTAACTCCATGACCACAATCTTGAAAAGAGGGAAATGACAATACGTAATTTTGAAAGATGGGTCAAGGGGTGTTCACAGCTTATCTGTCGGCCACCTCAAGGAGCCCAGTCTGCAAATAAATCACTGTCGCACTACGGTAAAAAAAAATCGGACGCAAAACCTGTCGAAGGGTTTGGGCAGGGATCATCATATATTTTAGTAGTCATCTACAGTATCAGTGAAAGGCCAAGTTTTTATTAAAATTTTCAAGTCACTAGATCTCAAATTCAATTAACGAATGCAAGAAAAAAGAAAAATATCTTGTCGATATCCTTTTACGTAAAGAATGTAAGTTACGTCACTTTAAGGATGTACCCTGGTGAGGAGCCAAAATTTAAAAGTATTAAACTTTTTTTTTTCAAACCTAGATTTTTGCAATGTTCTTATCCTACAAATTCAATATATAAAGAAGAATTCGTAAAGTTGCTGTGCAAATTTTGCTACAGATGTTTGAAAGTGACCAATTTTAGCATTGTTGCGCATTTTTAGGCAGTTTTGCCTATTTTTTTACTATTTTCATTGAAAAAAATCTAACTTAGAGTATTAAACTTTTTCTCATACTTTCTGAAAAGCTGTAAGTAGGGT
>MJUU01029329.1:16320-31398 GCA_002080025.1 Modiolus philippinarum | reverse complement strand
ATTAAGAAGGCGGTCATGAAGATAACTAAGTCTAATGAGAAAGTATTTATGAGTTGTGCCAGCCCCGCTTAACGAATCAGCTGTGAAACATACATTCCGTAAGCAGGAGAAGCTGGAATATTACTGTCGATGTTAGGGAAATTGACAATTTTGAAATAAAAATCGTCCCTTTTGTCGTAAATTTTAGTACTGAGATGAACATTTTCGTCAAATTCGAGAGGTAAGTCCAAAAAATGTAGATCTGGTGGTTTCTCTCGTTTTCTTTATCTCTGCTTCTGGCGGATATATTAAAGGGATCCATTTAGCAAAGGATGCATTATTGATGGAAAGAATATCATCAATATATCTACAAGTGAGATTGAAGGATCTAGCATTTTTTTTATTTTATGATCTTTTACGAGTCTCTGAAGAAATTCAGTCTCGTAAGAATATGAAATAGCAAAATACCGAAGTTACTGTTAATTTAATTTCAGCATATGCGCATTTCGACAACTTATGTCTCATCAGTGCAGATCAAACCAAAACATTTGGAAGTCCATTAACCGAAAAAAATGTTAAAGCTGATAGAGAACAAATAACCAAAAGGATCTAAACAGACAAACCAATGAACATGTCTGCGAGTACAAGTACACAATTAGTGCCCATTGATAAGCCAACTTGCTGTGGATATATAGCACCTCCAAATGTGACAAATATATATTTTCAATTAGAAAATCAAGCATACTGCACACCTGTTTTTCATCGTAGCACACTTTTATTTTTAAATTGGTTTTTGAACAAAAATTTGGATTTATAACCTAAAACAACAATTTCTTTAAATCGGCAAAGGCTTTTTGATTGATTGTGATTGATACTTTAGATTCGTGATTTTAGTTATCACGAGGAAGTGTGGTATACAGTTGGATAATCAAATGTTTTGAAAGAATGTATTTGAGAAAATGAACGGGATTTAATATTTTCCAATAAATCGTTCAAATTTTTAAGTATCCACATGTAATTTATGTCACTTCGGGCATGAATAGTTTCACAGTATGCTTGATGCCTGTCTTTGACTGCAGACAAAGTGTTAGTTAGTTCAGTTCAATTGACAAAATACAAAAAATATCAATGTTGCACAAGTCAGTAGTTGAGCATGCGACGTATCTCTCCTTATATGGATATTTGTGTAATTTTTGTACCCAATATAAGTATGGCAGGTCTTGTCAAATGAAACTCTTTTGTATGTAGCACTACCTGGTGTTTAGTGATCAATACCTAATTCTTAGGTGAGGCATTTGTTATGTGCTTCACATACAAAAACGATGCTATTAGAAGCTTTGTCTACAGGTACAACAACATATGTGTCATGTAATGTAGAGGGGCGCTTACTGGCTTCATGATCTTCAAATACAGACTTAGGTCGATCTACATAGTTTGTCAACAAGTTTTGTCAGTTTTGAAGTCCTTTAAATAGAATAAGGTCAGGAATGAAGCGTAGTCACTGTACCTTTGCAATAAACCGAAAATTACCGCTAGCAATAGATGTTTTTTTTAATTTAAAAATAAACGGGGAAATGAATTCTTTGAACAAATCACGCTTACAATAGTTCTGATCGAACCCTTTAAAAATTATATCCTGACAAATATGAATGTCTCTGCAAAAATCAACAGAACCGTTTGCCTGCTTGCGGAAATTACTTATGAAATGCTTTCAATCTGAATGACTTCTCTGAATTTCACGGGTATTACAACATTGGTGGACTAATTTTTTATGGCATTAATTTATTACGAATTTCATTTTCTAAAAGAACAGTGTGCTAATTTAAAACATCATATTATTAATTTTTGATTAAATGATATGTGGTGAAATGTATTAGCATAATGTCAAAGGTCAAGCTGCAACATTTCATTCATTCATCCAGACACACACAAGAGTGTTTGTAAGAGTACTTTGCCCGATATGTTATGTTTGTTGACGACCCCGCATCCATGAGAAAATGAATATATGGATGTAGTGTTGTTCAGCATTTAGCAAGTGAATTCCTCTCAAACCGGTGCTAGGGGTCATGTTGAACTTACTATGAGGTAGGAATATTTGCTCCTTGTTGAAGACGTCATGGTAACTTCAAAATGAAGAACAACAATAAAAGCGTTGTTTCATTTGCTTAATCTTACCATGTGTTTATAGAGATTTTGTCCCATGTACATTTGCTCCATATCCCTTTATTTTGTTCACACACAAGATAATGGGGATGATTTAAATAATATACATTTGCATAACTTATAGATTTACGAACACAAATGGAAAAGACAAAAATAACAACAAAAACCACAACTACGTCTCAAATCAGGGACCTTTTGGATCTAGAGCCAACCTCTACCTTAAAACTACGACAGTATAGATATTACTTGCATTTTGTAAGTTTAGAGGTTCACCGCAGAAAAACACAATAAAATCAACTCAACTTCCATTGCCAGCAGTAGTTTTGTCTTATGAAAGGATATTTAGTGTTCAAATCTTGTGTACAACAGTAGAAATAATGTTTTACATTGTTCTTTCCAGTCTCGAAATGATATGATCCTTTTTTCATCAACTCGTATATGCTACTCAGAAATTGTACATGTTATCCTGCTGCTTTTGCAAATATTTCACTAACAAAGTGTTATATCATGATATATATAGGCGAATTAGGGGGTTCCAGGGGTTGGAACTCTCACCTTGCCTTGATTTAAACAGAGTATCGTGCAGAAGGTAGGCAAAAGTGACAAAAAATGTGAAAAATTATAGATCAGCCAGGACTTCATGTTAAAATGTTTCGAGTGCGAACCAATATTAAGTTTTCCTATAGTATCGAGACTTAAAACAACATTATCATTTTTCCCTATGGCCTAAAAGGTACCTCCAAAAAAGCCGTATCCGGTTGACTCTGACATATCAAGAAGCTGACTTGGAGGTATTAAGGAATTTCTTTTTATTCGGTATACAAGAAGTAAAAATTTGATTACAAGAAGCATATATTATAGAATAATATGAACGCCTTCGATCGCTTTGTATCCAAACCCGTGGTAAAAATAATATATACTCATGGGTAACGTCATTAACAAATAACGGGTACTTTCGATAACGTCATAGATAGTTTTACATCAGTTTTTGCAACGTCACAGACCAACTAACGGCGTAAAATAGTGTTTCATCCTTGTGTACAAGGACGAATTATCCAAATTGAAACCTTGTGAGTGTCCTACAGTAGTCATTTATTTATATTATTTTTACCACGGGCGTGCACTCTATGGTGATAGTTTACCCCTCGCTGGTCGCCTGGGGTAAAATATTCCCCATAAAGTTCAAGCCCGTGGTAAAATAATATAAATATATGGCTACTGTTAAATATTTCTTAATTGGCAATACAATTATCGTCACCAATGCACAAAAATACAAACGAGAAGTTCAAGAAACTACAAATTAAAGTGACAACAAAAGTCTGAATCGATCAAAGGAAAGACCAGTAACACAATTCAACACAGAACATTTTTGGCATGCCGTCATATTCCTGACTTGGAACAGGCATTTTATAAATAAAACTAGGTTTATTGATGCATCAACCTCCCGCTTATATGACGACTAGCTATGGCTTCTGTGTGCCTGTCAAAGCCATAATTTTGTCAAAACATTGAATTTTTTTTCACACAGGTGAATTGTTTTTGTCTATCGATGTACAAGCCTTGTCTCATTCAGGTAAAATGTTTTTGTCGCTCGGTGCACAAATCCCACTAAAGTGGCATAAAGAGAAACCTCAAAGAAGAAGCCAAAACTTAAACAAAACCGTCTTCAATAAAATTTGAAATTGGAATTGAATATTTATCAATCAAATCTGGATATCGTCCTATAAATTTCTTCAGAAGAACTATTAATCTGCATTTATCAAAACCCTAATTTAAAAGCTTACGAATTAAACATCTGTGTCGTTTCAAAAAAATCTTAATAGTGACTACATGCTCTAGCATAACGGATTAATTGAGAAATATATACTCCATACGCTGGGAAGACGGAATACATTTTATTACTGTCGAGGTGTGGAAAGTTTACAATATCAAAATTGAAATCGTCTCTTTTGTCATAAATTCGTGTGCTGATGTTGCCACTGTCGCCAATCTCAAGAAGTTAATCTAAAAACGAAACAGAATGGTCAGTGTCTGTAGTCTCCTTTATTTCAAGTTCTGTGGATATATTAATTGGAATATAGTCGGCAAATTTACTATTATTAAGCGACAAGACATAATATATATATCTGTATGAGTAATTAAAGAATCTAGCCTCTTTAAGTTTATTTTGTTTGACCAAATTTTGCAAAAATTCTGTTTCGTAAGCGAACAAAACAGGTCGGCTGAGAGAGAAGCACAATTCGTACCCATTGGAATGCCGACTGTCTGCTGGAATATCTTGCCTCCGAACTGGACAAATATGTTGTAAATGAGAAATTCAAGCATGCTGATCACCTGTTACTTAGTGTAGTATCGTGTGTTACCCTTACAAATAGGTAGATACATATGCTAAGGCTATATATTTAAAGCTCTGTCCTTTTTTGTAAGTAAATGCGTTCTTGATAAGATCAATCAAACGACTTTTCAATTTCGAATGGGGAAGAGTAGTACAGAGTGTATAAAAATGGAATGTTTTCCACGAGTGGATCTTTGAAAGTGACCGGGTTTTCAAGTTGTTCAGAAGATCTTTTTTGAATTTTTGAGTACCCACATATGATTGATGCTACTACATCATATGAATAAACAGTATCACAGTATTTTTGCTGGCCTTCTTTAACAGCAGTCAAAATCTTAGTTAGGATAATGGACAGTTCTTTAGTAGAACAATTAGTAGAGCCGGCAATGTACTGTTGTTTGCACGGGCACTTATTAAGTTTGGATGTCCAGTACGAACTAAGCAAATCATTAGATTTGTCATTGGTAGAAATGTTTAATGACTCCATAAACGATTTATGATTTGCCAGGATTTCATCTTTATCTATTAATAGTAATATTTCTATATGTTGGGTTGCCTGAACTATTATCTACGCTAAGTTCTTGTATTAGGCAATCATAATAGTGCTTTTTACACACAAAAACAACATTGTTTGCGGCTTTGTCTGCTGGAACGACAACATCCTTTTCTTGAAGGGATGAAAGACAAGATACAGCGTCACAGTCTTTGAAGATAGGTTTGGGTGTATTCTGTACGCAGTTTTTCAATTTATGTATTCTGCGTTACACTAAAGACCGGAAAGCTTTTACCCACTCTGACAGTGTGTTGATGTCATCAACTTCAGATTCACGCTTGAGTCGGGATCTGGCATATTCGTCAACTGCGTTCATTATGATCAAAAGTAGGTCGCTTTACTATTGTATTTTCAATTTTTTACCATGAAATTCGACTGAATCAAAAGGGAGGGCAATTAAAGCAAAAATAATCTAAACCCATTTTGTGTACCCAATATTTCTGCAAATAAAAAATGAAAGCAAATAAACTATGCATGAATTTTTAGCAAGTAACTCGAAATTATTTTTTTAACTGCATTTGTTACAACAGGTTTTTATCAATATTTGTTTGACAGGACGATTTTATTTTGAATTTTAATATTTTATCTGTTGAGCATGGGTGATCAAATCACTTACCAAACGATGAATATTCCAAGTCCACAATAAACAAACTTCGTCAAAGATTACCCAAGTTTGGATAAATGTAAATTACCGTCCTAAGTTCCCAAAAGACTAGGTCAGAATCAAAATATCAAAGCAGTGATGATGTAAACCACACATACCCTATTCTGGGAATTAAATTTTCAGTTAAATATATAATTAAATGCTTGAAATAGCTCTCAAAATATCAATCTTGATGCATGGTGTGGTTTTGGACAATTACGTCAAATATTTCTGAGAAAAACATGAATAGAAATGTATACTTAAACACTCCTTAAAGCCATTGTACAGTACAATAGTCATGCTATATTTGTAACTCAGTTGTGGTGCTAATGTATACTTAAACACTCCTTAAAGTCATTGTACAGTACAATGGTCAGGCTATATTTGTAACTCAGTTGTGGTGCTAATACTACTAGGAATAAATTATTGTTGTGCATTGAAATTTGTCATTTTAAATATTTTTCATTCATGTCACGATTAAATAGATCTAGATAATATCAATCCCATTTTTTACTTTTTTATTTTTTTTATTAAAAGTAAATAGTTTCGATTCAAAAACCTTGTTAGACTTCATGTTGACAGTTCTGTAAACCGAGATATGTGTTCCAGTAGGAGAGTACACTAGGTTGATATGTGTTCCAGTAGGAGAGTACACTAGGTTGATATGCGTTCCAGTAGGAGAGTTCACTAGGTTGTTGCTTCCGTACTTCATTACATTTGTTCTAGGAATTATTTATCTGATAACACAGTTTGAATTGCTCTCGTGTTGCAATATGGCAACGCATTTTTTTCCACTATTTGTCTTGTGAGCTGTCGTGTTCCCACCCCCCACCCCCCCTTTTCCATAGTACGGCATTTAAATTGTTATGTTATCAAAGTTTGAAGTACTTTCGTGTAAGTATTTCCATAACCGTGGCATAACATTTGGGTTTGCACTATTTATTTACATACTAAGTAGAAAAAAAATTTCTTGCAAAAGTCCTCAGTACTGTGATATAATACAGTCTCCGTTATTTCCATTTGCTGAAAGAGCAAATAGTATAACGAATGTTCCGTAGCTTCATTGAAAACAGAAAACTATTACTATTCCACTGTGTACTATTCATTCCGTATAGCCATTTCCTGCAAATCAAACTTCTTCCTTGAAAAGAATGTAATAAAATTAAATTAATGAATGGTAAACCTGATCAGCAGTAATTGTAACTGAACATCATTAAATTTTGACAGAACATAATGACATTCGTTATAATTTATAAGTTATAAAATTCACATACAAATAAATTAAATGCTCCGAAGTAACAATACACAAACTTCAACAAGTTTTCCGAAAGGAGGGTGGGCGTAGCTGGCAAAAATCATTCATATTTGCAGTTCAAAAATTTCCAAGTACTGATCGTATGGGATTGTTAAATGACTGATCATGAATTCCTTAACGCCATTCTATAGTAGACAACAATCTTAATGTATGATATTGTGGGTTTGGACAATTACAACCGCCTTTTCTGACTAAAGTATAAATAGTAAAGTGTTATTCATTATCACGTAACAGTGTATTTTTTCATTTTATTTTAATCCTTTATAAATTTTTGCTTATTTGCGTTCTATCAGATTTTACCAATTTTTGGTGTGTGGTGTTCCAGATATTTGATTTCGTGTGTACTGAAAAGACATAAGTTGTCGAAATGGCCATATACAGAAACTAATTTTAAATTTACATTATCTCTTTAAAATAATTGGCAATAAAAGAGAATTTGGTTGTGATTTTAATCTTGTCTTTAAAAAAAACATTTCATGTCAAGATAACAATTCTTGATAATATATCAGTCATACTAGTGAATTTCTGTAACACGCAAAGTAAAATTTCCATGTCAGACAAGTCTGACTATCGGGCTGGTGAATACCCTCGGGGACCTCTGGTCCACCAGCAGTGGCATCGGCCCAATGGTTCAAAACACAAAAAGTACGGAAGTTGCATAAAAAAAACGGTAAATTTCGTTATGCTGTACACGTGTTTCAAGGAGTTACCTCTCATCAGCAGCATTAAAATCAAATAATATGGAAAGCCTTAATCCAAAAGTTGTAATAAAAGAAGCACTCATTACCAAATATAAATCGAAATAGGAAGCCAAATCCAGTACGAAGGACATCTACCGAGTGCCATACATGGAATGAAGCCTCGGTATTTTTAAGGGGTTTGAATTTTGATAAAATCAGTAAATTTCTATAACACGCAAGGTAAAATTTTCATGTCAGACAATTTTGACTATCGGACTGGTGAATACCCTCGGGGACCTCTGGTCCACCAGCAGTGACATCGGCCCAATGGTTCAAAACACAAAAAATACCAAAGTTGCATAAAAAATAGTAAATTTCGTTATGCTGTACACGTGTTTCAAAAGTTACCTCTCTTCAGCAGCGTTAAAATAAAATAATATGGAACGCCGTAATCCAAAAGTTGTAACAAAAGAAGCACTCATTACGAAATAAATCGAAATAGGAAGCCAAATCCAGTACCAACTTACACATCGAAAACAAAAACAAAGATCCCGGTCATTTAATTTTAGGGACCGACCATTTAACCTGAAGGGAGGGGGGGTTATGGTTTTTTTTTTTCTGGACAGAAAATTTTAACGCGCTTCGCGCGAAACAAATTATTTATTTTTTGCATGCGTATCAACAAAATATTTTTTTTCAAAATTAACATTATTTNTTTTGGCAGCCAAAATATTTTTTTCACATAAAATCAGATCCAAAATATTTTTTTAGAAAAAAACCATAGCCCCCCCCCCCTTTCAAGTTAAATGATCGGTCCCTTAGCGGATGTACTATCTCTCAATAATCCGGGACTTAACGGAAGGAATTCAGTAAGGGAACCAGTTTGTTTACTTGTGTACCCAAAGAATTGCATGATAGGTAAAGTAAGGATACATCGGCAAACGAATACTGAAGCAAGATTGGATGTGCTGCATGATAAGATGTAAATTAAAGGCATTCACATTTTCATGTCATTTACTCTTTGTAGTCTTTCAATAAATAATTAAAAAATGTTTAGCACTTCACAGTAATTTTTGGCCATTTTTTTGAAAAGATGGATTTTTCCCATTCTTTGCAGACACTTTAAAGGGGGTTTTCCCACTCATCTATAAATAGCTCAAAAGGAAATCGGTCATGCATATATAAACTTTTTATTTTAAGGAGCATAGATATGTTTTCTGACTGCTACTTTCCTCCCTTCCGAAATTTAATAGCCGCCACCGTGACTTCATGGATACAAATGAAATGTCGGTTTCACAAATGAGGCTAGATTTAGGTCTTCCCAGATTTGTTACGACCGATTGCGACGATTGTCGAATACAGAGTAGGACATGCTAATATTCTGGTTTTTTGAGAGTTCGAACTGTGTGTGCTTTTGTTTTGTGTGTTATATTTGTGATTTTGATATAGAACTCCATACCAACAACACAATCAATGACAGAAGACAACTATGGACAGCCGGACTTGAGTACGACACTAGCCAATGCCAGCAGTAGTGCTTGAACAAGACATATGAAAAATTACATACATATCAAAATTTCGATAAAAAGTATACAGATCGTGAAGATCATAAACAAAATCTCTACACGGGAGAAGTGAATTGTTCAAAAGGTTGTCAAGCCAAAGGGCGAAATATGAAGCGAACCTGCAGACGGACTGGCACTCGTATGTCGATTTGCTAAAATACATCCATCCTTAGACGGTCTCATAAAAACTAACTGTGAAACCAAAAAAATCAATAAACATATGTATAATTATGAATTAAACAGTTAATTGATAAAGTTTAATATGATATCTCATAACGTTATATTGTAACAAAAAGATTGGAATAATTCTAATAAATATTAATTATTAGTATTTTTGTTTGCGAGACAAGGATTATCAGGTCCATATCAGATGAGCCCGTAGGGCGAATCTGGATCTGATAATCATTGTCGAGCGAACAAAAATACTAATAATTTTTTTATCGGTAATTCCACAATGGAACACAAACTAAATTACTTTTTACTTCAGTTATATTCCTTTTTTACGCTTTGTCTTGCAATAACTTTCGTTCAATAGTGAAAAACTATGCACTATTTTTTTGTCGAATTTTTATGCATGACGCGGTCACTTACGTGACGTCACTCCATTCATTCAAATGCATGATGACGGTTACGCTAAGNACAATGTCCTCAGTGGAACTGTCAAGGTGTCATGGCGTCAATTCAGTTATCATGATGTTACTCTTGTTTT
Organism: Modiolus philippinarum; assembly: GCA_002080025.1. Classification (NCBI taxonomy): domain Eukaryota; kingdom Metazoa; phylum Mollusca; class Bivalvia; order Mytilida; family Modiolidae; genus Modiolus; species Modiolus philippinarum. Next base: position 21,456 of record MJUU01029329.1, on the reverse strand, counting down.
GCGAACACAAGACATTTCCCCCAGTCCCTGTCACTTTTTCTTATTTATACCCCTTCAACGGCCAATAGTGCTCTGTCCCTGTTCCTGTTTCCCTTTTAAGTTCTCGTCCAGAGTTGAAGTTTGCTCCCTCCCCCTTCTCTGTCGCCTTATCTCCTGTCTTTACCAAATTTCGATAAGCCCAAAGTCTCGTTGCAATGATTTACTAGAAATATGGACAAACTCACCAATCCGAGATTTGGTGGAAGTATACACCGATTGCGCATTTGCGGGATCACTCATTATTTTAGCTAAATAAGGAGTAATCTGGTACAAAACTGGTTCCAAGACGCTGATAGACGAAGATAGTAATTTCTTCATTTCCATTCAAGTTTCGTTTTTTGTGGGTTGGAAATGTTCCTCGTGGATTTCATTGTCAGTTGAAAACGATGTTTTACCTATATGTTGAATAACAACGTAAGATTCGTTGGTAGAAAATATCTGTCCCTTGCTCCAACGTTGGATTACGTCATTTTTACTCCGGTTGACCCCAGATGACCTCGTCGAAATGAAGAGTCAAATCCGGAATGGAAAAGATATGCAATCCATGTATTGGCAGTGCTATGGTGTCGGAGGTTATGTTTTTGTTGTTTTTTTTTTGGTTTTTTTGGGGGGGGGTAGGGACTACCATTGTTTAGGAAAATCGATTTTATTTCAGGGAGAAATTTTCAGATACTCTCCGGATATTGTGTATGCGTTGCATTTTAATTGTACTTGTAACACTGCTTAGTGTCTGGGTAGATCTGATTTAGCACAACATTTTGATCTCATCATGTCATGTTTATATTTTTTGTTGATTGTTGGTTTTTTTTATCAAGATTTTCTTTTTATTTAATTATCTTTTTTTTTCTTATTTGCATGAAAATTTGTTTTGATGTCGTTTATTTACTACGTTGTTTATTTACTACGAAAAGGGTGTAGTTATTTTTTTGTTGCACGTTTATGTTATGCTTTAGTTTTTTTTTCACATCATTCACGTGCTTTTTTTGCTCTTTGACCACTGAAGCGCGATTGGCCAAAAAATAAAGATATATCCTTCCGCAACATGTTCGCGCATGCCAAATGACCAACAGCTGATAATTTCTAGTATCAATTGTTGCTATTGTCGTCTTGCCTTTGATACAAGCTTTATGGTGTAGTAGAGATCAAAGGAAACTCGCCCAAATTACCGATAAATCAAAATATCAATAGGACATTATTGTACTTTTATAAATGATTACTTGCTCAAAGTGAAAATAACTTACCCTCTTAGGAACTCAGCAAGCATGTGAAATAAAGGACGCATCAGATGCAAACAACATAGGACATTAAAAAAGAAAAGACAACAGGAAACACCACAATAATTGAAAATTTCAACCATAGGCCATAAACTGCCACAGAACTCCTCAACAATCACAAATAAAAGACAAAATAACACGAAAGACGGAACTTGAGACAACACAGTAGCAAAAGTCAGCAGAAATCTTACTCCAGTTTGTACCCCCAAACTTTCCATTTCTTACTCCAGTTTGTACGCCCAAACTTTCCATTTCTTACTCCAGTTTGTACCCCCAAACTTTCCATTTCTTACTCCAGTTTGTACGCCCAAACTTTCCATTTCTTACTCCAGTTTGTACGCCCAAACTTTCCATTTCTTACTCCAGTTTGTACGCCCAAACTTTCCATTTCTTACCCCAGTTTGTACGCCCAAACTTTCCATTTCTTACTCCAGTTTGTACGCCCAAACTTTCCATTTCTTAATCTTTTCCTGTTTAGTATAAACAGAAATGATACACATATCACACTCCAGGTAGACTTCTTACTTCAAGACGATGTACTATTTCGAACATGACAGCAATGATATGAAACATTTTTCTTGCCTCCAAACTACCATCTAGCCCAAGAAGCCCAGTCAGGGTGTAAACCACCGTCGTACTATAGAACAAAAATTAAAAACGAAAGTTCCCGAAGTTTTGAGGGAAAATCATGTATTTCTGAAAAAAAATCAGCGTCTTCAACGAGAGACATTTTTAATTTTCATTGATTACCGAATATCCGAATATAGGTATGTAAAATGTTTTAAATTACATCTCTACATGAAATTAAAGCCAGTTAATGCTTTGTCGTTTTAAGGTGATGACGTTATTTGTTACTTGTTAAAGTGACATGTTTCTACAGTTTTAAAGGAAGATTTTCTATCCAAGATATGTAAAGTAAGTGAGAACCGAACTATCAGTCTTAAACGAATAATCCAATGACAATTACAACATCGGAAAATAAAGAAACAAAAACTTAACATGAGTACGGCACAGAAAAGACATGTACACGTATAAAGATGAACAACACGGTCCAATTAAAAAAACCATGGATGAGATTATGTGTACCGGTAGAATTTCACATCTCCTGCTTCTTATAAGACACCCGTCGTTTTGAACATGTCAAATCCGAAAGTAAAGTCATATTCGGTAAGGGAAACAACAAGCTTAAGCTTTTAAAGAGAAAGATCTGTTGTTATCTTGGAACCAGTCCACAAGATCGTGACTTCTGGAATGATGAGTTCATGTTATGGATAACATACCCTTGTCTTAGTAACATTTTTGTGAGCGATCGGTCTCTTTCAAGGAAGTCACTGAATCGACCACAGGCCCTTGAGTAGCGAATAAGTTTGGAAATGTAAACTCCACATGTCGGCGCAGTTCGAATGTTGTAACAAAGAAATGGGAAGTTGACTATTGAAAAAGATAAGTCATTGCGTTTGTCATACAGCTAAGTTTGAAGTCTACACTTCTGTTGTAAACTTCAAGATTAAGGTAAAGGAATGCAACCGTTGTGGAAGTGTCTGAAGTATCCTGAATTTTGAGCTCATTTGGATAGATTAAATGCAGAAAATCACCAAAGCGAGAGTTGTTTAGTGCTAAATTATCATCTATATAACGGAAACTAAAATTAAGGATTGGGGGAGTTTTTTATCTTTATTTTGAGAGGAGCGCTTCGATCAATCAGCCTCATGGGAGTTTAGAAACAGATCGGCTAAAAAAGGTGCACAGCTTGTGCACAGTCTGTTGAAAAACAAGTCCTCCGAATTAGACAGATATTCTCATTGAAAAACAAGTCCTTCAAATTGGACAGATATATTCTTAATATATCTGTCCAATCTGGAGGACTTGTTTTTCAACATTCGGTAACTCTAACAGAAACTCTAACGTTTGAATCTCTTTTTCTTCTGTATATTTTTTCCCCGATTCATTCTTCACAGTAGGCTTGTTCTCTACCTATAACAATATATCTATATCTTCGATCGGCGTTTTTACGGGAGAAGCATCTATGAATTGAATCTTTCAGCCGAAATTTCAGTTCTACATGAAGAATGGTAGTAAAAAGTAAGTTTTAATGCTGTGAAAATTATCCAGAGTTAAAGATGTCAAGTAGATCTTTAGAGTTAAACAATATCCACATTTCATTTACATCGCTTCTTGAAAAGCAAGTATATCACAATATTTGTGAAAGCCCTCTTTTACAGCGGTCAAATTGAAGGTTAACAGCTTAGATATAGACTTTGTAGAACATTTGGCAAATCAAGCGATTTATCGTTGTTTGTATGGACATCTATGAAATTTTGTTACCCAGTACAAAGTATTCATCCTTGATAGAAATCCCAAAGGAAATCTCACCATGTTAAGTTACTGTGAGCCGAACGGTAAGTGCGGAAAGAATTGGTAAAAGACAATGAAAACATCGGAAACACAAAGACACAAGACATCATATATGTACGGCACAGAAATGAAAAATTGGGACACACAAAGATCACAGTAGGTAACGTCGTCCTGCGAGGACATGATTTTCTACGATAAATTGTCCTGCTCTTCTACGATTGTCCCGGATTCAATACGAATAAAATTGAAAAAATATAAACATGCAGACGCTTTCGTCATAGCTCTTAAGATAGGTTGCTTTCCTTAATTACAAAAACAGGAAAACAGCAAACACCTACAATGGCCAGGAACTACAATCACATGCCACAATTTACAAGCAAACTGCACCAGAAAAACAATAATGAAAACAAGAGACAAACATAAATAACGATAGGAACTCGGGATAGCCGGACTTGGTACCGGCACCAGCAAAACCCAGTGGTAGGGTTAAACCGGTTTATGGGTACCCAAACCTCCCCTTTCTCTATCCCGTTTCCCTATAGTATCATAAACATAAAACCCAATACAGGTAGACTACTAACTAAATGACCACTATCTTGGAACAGAAAAAGCATAAGACAAAACGTAATTTTGAAAGAAGGGTCAAAGAGTGCTCGCCGCTAAACTGCCGGCTAGCTCAAGGAATCAAGTCTGCTGGTAAAACACTGTCGCACTACGGAAGAAAAATCAAACTCAAAACTTCCCGAAGGGTTTGGTAAAGAGTCTTCATGTATTTAAATTTGAATAGTAAATCTTAGATAGTTATCATGTAACATACTACACATTTTTAATCTCTCAAATTCATGAACGCGTATTTGAAATATAAACAAAATTCCAATTCATTAAAAATACAGTTTTCTTTATAATTAAAGCACAAATTTTCAAGTAAAACCACTGACAGTATCGACCCTTCAAATACATCGAAATCAGAAAAGAGAACAGCGACATGAATTGTTCTGGAACATCGAAATTCCTGATTTTCAATTTAAATATATCCTGACTTTTACCCGAATTGACCTGGCTTTTATGCGATTGGTCCCGGAATTTAAACGATGCAAATTAGATTAAATAATAAAGTAATTCCCGTTTATTACATCCCACTTTGAAGAAAACAATAAATTTTGAGGCAAAACAGTTACAGAACTATAAAAGACCAAGGAAGCGAATTTTTGCGAATAAAAAAGGCAAGTGAACGTTTAGTGAATTTTTTGCATGATGTGTGATCGAAGTGTCACTTTTCCCGTTTGAAATGTACTTTTAAGGTACTGACTGTAAGCTTTTGTTTTTAATCTTGTTTTCGATTCACTTGTTCGACCATAGCAATATCATAGTAAATATTTCAGCATCTACTCTTTAAACATTGATGCAAATTCAACCAAATTTTACAGGAATTATTTTTGGCAGCAGACTAGGCTCCTTGAGCTAGCCG
>MJUU01029326.1:37542-51992 GCA_002080025.1 Modiolus philippinarum | reverse complement strand
CATTTATGAAGTTTTATGGAAGATATGAACATTTTTTTATATCCAAATGATGCGACTCGCAAACAGCTTATTACTAAGGGCAATTCTCATCGTTTTTTTCGCAAATGTTGTTAAAAATGTCAAAGACTGGTAAAAAAATCCTGAAAACTGGGACGTCACTTACATTCTTTACGTAATCGGGGATATTGACCGGATATTTTTCACGATTTCGTTAACCAGTGACCTGAAGATTTTACAGTTATACTGGCCTCTCATTGATACTGCCGATGTCTATACTGAAATCCATGATGATTCTTTACCAAATCCTTCCGGAAAGTTTTGAATTTGATTCCGTAGTGCCACAGTGTTTTACCAGCAGACTAGGCTCTTTGAGCTAGCCGGCAGTTTAGCGACGATCACAGCTTAACTCATCTTTCTAAATTACGTTTTGTCTTATTCTTTCCCTTTCAAGAGTTTAGGATTTTATTTGTATGTTTATTATACTATAGGGAAATGTGATAGAGCAAGGGGGGGGGGGTTGTGAAACCATAAACCGATTTAACCCTACCACTAGTTCTTGTTAGTGCTGGTACTAAGTCGGGCTTTCCGAGTTCCAATTGTTGTCTATGTTTGTCTTTTGTCATTTTATTGTTTTTCTTGTGCGGTTCCTTGGTAGATCATGTGGCATGTGATTGTAATTTGCGGCCATTGTAAGTGTTTCCTGATATCTTTTCTTTATTAATTTAGACCCACGGTAGGACATAAAGGATATCTACTAAAGCATTTTGAATAAAAATCTCAATTCATACTTCTCGAAGATAATTTCAGTACTTTTAATTGAGGAAGTCTCTAATTGCAAGCATGATGAGAAAGGCCATTCACGCATGAAGTTAGTTTTTCAATCGACTTTTATACAGCAACATGAAGTTATGCGACTCGCGTCTCTGCATAGNGGTAGGACATAAAGGATATCTACTAAAGCATTTTGAATAAAAATCTCAATTCATACTTCTCGAAGATAATTTCAGTACTTTTAATTGAGGAAGTCTCGAAGTGCAAGCATGATGAGAAAGGCCATTCACGCATGAAGTTAGTTTTTCAATCGACTTTTATACAGCAACATGAAGTTATGCGACTCGCGTCTCTGCATAGTTTCATTTTATTGGCCATGGCGCTTTAGTTGGGGATAAATATCAGCTCTCGCATAATTGAGAAATACCTAGGGGAATTTTTCAACGAATTAACAAAAATATTGCACTTTATTTTCAGTCACTGGCGTTATATATCACTTAAGGAAAAAAAAAAACCTACAGGACATAATTCGTTTATATAGGTACCATCAAGTTTGAATTTGTCTCGTTCCTGATGCTCCTAATGTTCAATAAACATGAGAACTTTTGTTGTAGTAAAAACAAGTAACTATTCCAATAGCTTCAAGGTGAATTTATTCGTTTAATATGATGTTGATACTTGTTTCTTTTGGTTCCCATTGTTTGTACATATAAATTGGTATATATAAATTTCTTCCAATATCTAAATGTGCTGTGTTGATATGTATTATCAATGCTTTAGTTTTCTGCATGTGGACTGAAATATTCGCTCATATGTGTCAAAATATTTTAACTGAATAAATATATTAAACAGATCCACATTTTTTTTACCTAAAAAGGAATTAAAAAAACATGGGTTTCCATTTAATCTAAAATTGCACAATTTTTTTTTTCTGAAAAGGTGCGTTCCAACTTCGTACCCTCTACTGGATCCGTGAATGGCGTTTTATTGACAGTGTTACCGAACGGTCACACACAGAGAAGATCGTGTTTACCCTTCCAAAGCACCTGGCGACGGGGTTATAAAACGGACTCCAGAGCTCTCTTAGAGTCCCGTAGTCCAATGAGTTGAGTCAGCTGTCCTGTGAGTGGATCCCGGAGCCCAAGTGTGAGAGTCCGTAGACCCTGTGTTGAAGCTTGGAGCCCCCCTACCAAAAATATTGGAATCCAGAGCCCACAGGCTGCGTTTTCCAGAATGATGAAACCCAAATAGCCCTTTTTCAAAAAGTGTTGTTATCATTTCCTAGATTTGATATCTCCTGTCAAGTGGTGGTAAAACATCCTGGACTTCCGGTTATCATCATATACGCAGAGCATGTGAAAATGCTAAATTTACTAAAATAAAATTTATCATATAAGAACTGTAAATACAAATCTAAAATTTAGGGCCATTTTATCTATATATTATTGTATTTAACAAATATTTATATTTTTTAACTTGTTAAAAAAATTAAAACGATGTTATCAAAAAAAATTACAAAAATTTAAACGATGTTATCAAACTAATAATTATTGGTCAATCTTAAAACCCAGAGTTTAAAGAAAGATTACTCCATATGGCCAATTTTACCACAGGTTGATATCCGGAACCGATTGATTGTATATAAATGTCGATACTGAAGTGCGGACCATTCTTTTTTAAAAGGCCTTTATGGGGTAGGTTGTCCCAACACTAGTGTTTAAGTATTTTTTTATTGGGATTTGTCAGTCTATCTCCATTTGTATTGCCTATATATTGGTTTGGATTCTTTTATTTTAGATTTTCCTCTCCCCTAAACGTATGTTTTAAATTTGAGATATTAAGTCAAAATGCTTTAAATCACATTTTTTTTGTAGCAGTTTTTAAACATCTTTGAGTTTATGGTCTTCCAAATGTTCTGAATTAAATACCTTTTATTTCCTCGGATAAGTTAGTCAATGCTCAAACCGTACAGATATTTGTATTTTTTCATATTTTTTTGAAAGAAATACCCAGTGCAAAAGTCTTATCTTCAATGTATTTAACACCAACTTGCACATATCAGCCATACAAATGATTGATTGATTGATTGAATATTGTTTAACGTCTTCTCAGCAATATTTCAGCTATATCAAGACGAGAACAAGTTTGTTGATAAATAATCACTTTGGGGTATGGAAAGGGCCATGGGACGGGAAATTCTGACTGCCACTGGAAAAGTAGGCCGAAATCGTCAAGGGCGGGGAATTTAGCCTTGTAGCCGATCACCTACGGACCACCCCAAAAAGAGCTTGCTACAAGGGTTCTTTAACGTGCAGGAAGTGTGGCATTTCTCCCAACACGTGGACCTGAGTTTACATCCCATCCGAAAGATGGGTTGTGTATTTATTAATCCCGCACAACCATGGAATGGGTCCTATTTCTATATCCCAGTACCCTCGGGGTCAGCCTCCGTTTAGGAGGGGTCACACCCCGCAAGCCGGAGATACTGGGTCCTATTTCTATATCCCGGGGTTCCCTCGGGGTCCTCTGTTAGGATGGCTCCTACTCCAAGCTCAGAGGATGCTGCGGGCCTATTCTTCAGCCGGGACCGCGCACGGCGGGCCATACAAATGATTCAGAGAAAGCAACTAATGATCGGGTACAGTTTCATATTGTAACAACAAAGCGGACAGACTGAATACACAAGGTAGCAACTAGTCGGATAGACATAATTCACTGGGTGTGCATGAAAAAAACGTCTTTTATGGACATTCAAAGGCACCATTAGCAGATGTAAACTAATACGTGAGTAGCCTGGTGGTTCTTGTATCTACCGCATATATTTTGTATAGACAGAGGGTGTACATAATTATAAATAAGACAGCTAAAACCGTCGAGTTAGTATTTTCTTATCGCAAATCTGATGATTTATCCCGATTTAAATGCATAATTCTGTGATCTTATGTATCTCCAAATGGTATAAACTATTCCAATTGTACATGTGCATTGATATAGCTTAAATTTTTCTCAAGGTCATCAAGTATTATTCAATAAAGAGCCCAAAATGATGTCCAAAAAGCGAAAATCTTGGACGACAACTAGGATTAAGTGGTCGGACAGTTCAGCAACTTCCGATTTGATTCACTGTCCGGTTATACCCTGTGAGTGTACACTCTCAAAAAGAGTGACATCTGTTCATCAACGGATGAATGCTATTGACTCAATAGTTGACGATACGAAGGTATTTTAACGTAATTTTGGCAACAGCTGAAAAATTTAGTTCTGCGTTACTGTGGTCCGAACGTTTTCGACATATGCACTGATAAAACTTTAGAGAGGTGTATGTTTAGGTTTTTTTTCTATTTTCCTTCGATCTCTGTGATAAATTTACTCGGGAAACAGTTAAAGTATTATTTGTATTTTTTTTATATAATCTCTTATTTCAATGGTGAATTTCAATAAAAGATGAGGCCTAAAACTGTTTCTATATAGTCTTAATTTTAAGATGACTAGGGTATACGATATGCGAATACTTAAAAGAATAAGGGATAGCGAGCATCAATATATCTTAACGTAAACTATACAGTTTATCGACATAATTCTTTTTTTATGTAAAAGATTTTGTATAGTTTCGGCTTCATGTGAATGCGCCAAAATTAGGTAAGTAGGGTGTACAATAAGTATTCACTTGAATTCTCTAATATCTATCACTCAGAGGGCTTACAACAAGTTTCGGAATCTAATGGAAAAAAAAAATTGGTAACTTGCACCTTTGCAATTTTTGGCCCCATTTGGCTCCTCCAAATTATCAAAAATCTAATGGTTAAGGGCTGTAATTTTTTCAAATGAATCCACTGCATCAAAATCGGACTAAAAATAAAATCTGGGTACCATGTATATCATAAACGTTACAATCGGCTAGTAAACCGTTGAGAGATTGGAAATTACTCCAGGAACCCACTGAAAGAAACTTAATTAAAATATGTGATATAAATAAATATTCTACAGCAAAATATATAATAATAAACAACTCGGTCCTTTATGCCCTTTTTGTCACAATAATCCAAACTAATGCCAATCTTCAGTTCTTTTCGTTCCAATGAACAATGTGTTATATTTTCATGATGATTGATGTTATTGACCTAAACAAAAGTATCTATACAATATCTATATATATAGAAGACCATAGCAATATACCATAAAACATCCTTAATTTTTTTGCAATCGTATTATTAACATGAACAGAAGTTTAATTAATGATTTGACTGGATTTTATGGATTTTTTTTTGTAAAAAAGTTTGAAGTACATCTTGTAAATGCCTGGTGGACTGTGGCATCTGATTGTAATTTTCGGCCATTGTAGGTGTTTTCTGTTATGTTTTCTTCGTTAATACTAAGTTGTGTTTAAGAGATATGAATTTAAATCCGTAAATTATCATTGATCTCATATTTCCAATAATTGAAGACGTTAAAACAAGCAACCTCTATAATTGTCCTGTAAACAGTACCCATCGTTGTTTTTGTTTGTCTTGTCTTCATTATTGGTTTTCTGGTGCAGTTCGTTTGTGAATTGTGGCATGTGATTATAGTTTTTGGCCATTGTAGGTGTTGACTGTTATTCAGTTTTGTAATAGTTTTACTAACACGTATATAACATAAAACTCAGACAACAAAAATGATCGGTGTAGTTTAAAAATATTTTAATCCTTTTTCAAATATAACAATTATATATAATAATGATGCTGTGAGCATAAATAAATAACGATGAAGTTAATGGTAAACAACAAAAATACCATGACACGTAAGCTGTAAGCCAGTCACTTACAATCACAGTCATTCAAAATAAAAAATAATAATAAATAACAGTTAACAACTAAATTTGAACCATTGTAACGAACAGCATTTTCATATAAAAATATTTTATAACACAGAAAAGAAATTTGCAGAGAAATGGTATTCTATGGAAACAATTCAAGTATTAAACAAAACAGATTATGTCGTACAATTGTTTGTCACTGACAGTCGATTAAATTTTATCTTTGCATTTTTACCTCAAACCTTAAACACAAATATCAATATCTCTTATGGATTCTACAGGGAATAAATTCTGTTTCCGATGAGTCCTTATTTGGCTACAGTAAGTAATTTATGAAGTATTTTAAGTTACTTAGAGAATATAGGTTGATAATATTACTTCTTACCGCCAGCAAAGGATCTCCGAAAATGTATGGAAACGAAAAAGTAATTTTTTAATGTCATTAATAAAACATTTCAATAACAACATTTTTCAACTTTGGCGATACTTCGAAAATAATTGCTTTATGACTTTTAATATACAATTCAATTTATTCACTACATTTTAATGTCAAATCGGACTATTTGTAATGAAGGAAAACTTGCTAAGGACGACATTTAACAGAATATTTCCGACTTCATTCAAACATACAAGTAGCTCCATCTAAATAAGCTCTACCCTCTCCTTTATACATCTCATAATACACAAGACATATATAATACCCGTTTCATGGATTCACTATTCATCAACAAAAACAGAGTAACAATTTATAAGAGCAATGAAAGCAAAAAAAATATTACAGGAGAAAAACAATATGAAAAAGTTTGGGAAGTACAAATACTTGTGAATATATAAAATTCAATATCTTATAAATGGAATGCAAAGCTTATAAAAAGATTGTCACTTCACAACATATAATGAATTAATTTGAGATATGTTGATTATTTAGTATTTTTCTTGACCCGCAAGATAAAGCATGCTAAAAATAAAGTTTTTGATTTGGTTCTCGAGTGAAGTAATATTTTGTAATGTTGGAATTATATCCCTTTGAGTAATGTGAATGATATGAAAGTATCTGTCATTTTAGACATATTTCAGATATTTTACTCCATCACAAACTGTACTCCTAAAGAAAATGTCATAGATACACAGCATCCATTGATAAAGACTTTCCATGCGATGTTTTTAAGGATTGTGGACGTCTTTGTCTCCGACCTCTCAGAAAGTCACCACTTATTGGTGGTGATCGCGGTGGTGATGATACTGCCTGTTTGAATTTATCTAAAAACGTATAGTTCTTTTTCTGTCCAGGCGATACAACCTGTGACCTTGCTTCTGTTATTTTGTCCACCCATTTAATCTAAAATGTAAAAGAAATAAAAATGATTTTCGTATCTTTTTAAAACCTGAAAAATGTACTAATATGATAGAATAAATACCAAACAGAATTAAAATTCAATGTCATAATGATGTAGTAATACACAAAAAATCATGCGCTTTAAACTTAATTGAACTTCCAAATTGAAAAAATGTCATATTGTGAAAGTATATTTGTGTTGCGTGCTCTGCTTAATTACAATATGATTGAATCCTTTCAGTTATCCGTTCTCTATCACTTTTTTTTTAAATCTTTGGGATTTCGGTCTTTCAAAAGTTGATTTGATCTTCACTGAAAGATAAAAATGGCCGAAAACTAAATTTACAGTAACTAGTAACTATGGAATTCAGATATATTTTTTTTGTTTTTTAATTTCGCTGTGTTATACCAAATGTAACAAAGGGGTAACAGGAAGCCACAATCGATTTTACATTTAAAAACAGATGAAACTTATCCTTTTTATTTTCGTTTGTTTATTTATATTTAGACAGAAACATCTGTAGTTCTCTATGAAATAACTAAGTACCGAAGTTACTGTGAATTTAATTTCTGCATATGCGCATTTCGAAAACTTATGTCTCTTCCGTGCAGATAAAATCCAAAACGTTTGGAAGACCAAAACTCAAATATGTTTAAAAACTGACAGAGAACAAATAACCAAATAGATCCAAATGTACAGCCAAAATCAGCTAAGGACAGAGCTTTGCATGAGGGAGATATTCCTTAGTTTTCAACAAAATTTACAAAAAATTAGATATTGTAATGTCGGCTTTCGGGTCAGCACCGAAATACTGACTACTGGGCTGGTGAATACCCTCGGGGACTGAAAGTCCACCAGCAGTGGTATCGACTCAGTGGTAAAAAAATAACTAAGTATCGAAGTTACTTTGAATTTAATTTCTGCATATGCGCATTTCGACAACTTATGTCTCTTCAGTGCTGATAAAACTGACAGAGTACAAATAACCAAATAGATCCAAATGTAAAGCCAAAATCAGCTAAGGACAGAGCTTTGCATGAGGGAGATACAAAAAATTATATATTGTAATATTCCAAATAGAATATTGTTTTTAAAATGACTGATATCAAAATAATCAACTATTTCTAATGAATATATAGGGAAAACAGGTATTTTGATGTTTCTTTAAAACCACTATATAGATTTCTTTCTATTTTAGTCATATGTTAGCACTTGAAAAATACTTTCAAAAAATGTTAAAAAAGATGGGGGTCACCGACTTTTTTAACATGTTTGTTAACATGATCGTGCCGTTGAAAAAAAATTGAATGATAGTCCCCAAGGTATTCATAAACCAAGTAGCCAATACTTAGGTGCTGGCCCGAAAACCGATTTTATTTTAAGTAAGTGAGAACCGAATCGTTAGTCAAAAACAAACAAACCAGGGACAACCACCAAGAAACAAGGACACCATACGAGAAAATAAAAATGAAAACACACAAACAGATGATCAACACGGACCCAAGTAAAACCATGGGCGAGATCAGGTGCACCGGTAGAGTAAGTATCTCCTGCTCCTTATAAAACATCCACCGTGTTGAACATGTCAACTCTGGTAGCGAAGTCGAATCCGGTAGATCCGACAAACTTAAGTAGTAAAGGGAAAGATCAGTTGTAATCTGGGAACAGATATCCAATAGCGATCCACAAGATCGTGATGTCGACCGTAAAACTTCTGTAGTGATGGCTTTGAGTTATTGGTAACATGCAATACATTTGCAATATCTAAATTCGCAAAAATTTTATTTAAGGTAGGTCGGGAGTCTTCCGCAATTTTGAATTTGTTATTAATACTGTTGTGGTATAATATGTATTTTAATTATGCAAATATTTTCATTTGTAATGTATCACTAAATATTATATTAGTGGAAGAAGATGCCAAGGACCTACATTGATTTCATTTTACATGTATTTATCTTATTACATTAGGTATGGTAATTTGATAATTAAATTATTTGACCCCCCTTTTATTTTTTTTATTTCAATGCTGATATAATAAGGAGACTTTCCTGAGAAAATAAAGAAAATCTATGGAAAAAAAATTTGAAGTACCATCTAACTTAAGACTAAGGAGTATTTCTCTCATGCATAGTTCTATTTGTAATTTGTTCCTAATCAGCGTTTACCAATATCTCGGTTCATGAAAATGCATGTTTTGATCTGCACCTAAGAGACATAAGTTGACTCATTGGCCATATGCAGAAACTAAATTCACAGTAACCTCGATGTTGTGTAATATATTTCCACTGGGCAGATATAACTCCTGGTGGACTGCTAGTCTCGGACAGTATTCACTAAACAAGTAGCTGGTACTTCGGTGCTTGTATTATTATTGGCCGAAAACCGATTTGATCTCTATCAGCTTTTCAGATATTAATGGATTTCTTAATGTTTTGTTTGATCTGCACGGAAGAGAAGTAAGTTGTAGAAATGACCATATGCAAAAACTAAATTCAAAGTAGCTTCGGTATTGCGTTATATATTGCCACTTGGCCAGTGCTGCTGGTTTACTGCTTATCTCCTACAGAATTCACCATCCTAGTAGCCAGTACTTCGGCGCTGGCCCCTAAACCGGTTTTATTAAAAATTTGCAATATCTGAATTTATAACTTTTATTGTAGATAAAAAGATTTTTGGAAAAAAGTTTCCCCTTCTATCTTCATTTGGGGGATTTAATATCTTATCAGTTGACTTTGGGTCAAGGCTGCATGATCAATGCATGAACATGCAGATGCATCGTTTTCATTGGTCAACTGTTATCTGAGATCAGGGGTTATCGTGTTACCACAAGAGCCATGTAACGCGGCCAGTTTACCAAAAAGTTTTGTTGTGGAAGGTTTATATCGGCGTTTTTTGTGGCATCAAGGTTAAATTTAAAGNAAATTTTACCCATACATAGGCTCGTCTGGTTTGGTTTTAATTGACCAAACTTTCATTGGTCAGCCTGTGCAATGCTATGTAAGACAAATGCAACCATTCCTAGAATTGTTACTAAGCTGTCAAAGCAAAATGAGGAATGGTCCATCAAACAATAGGAAGCGTGATGCTAAATTATATACAAAAAGGCATATATTTTTATGCTTGTGGTCAATCTTTTTCAGAAAACTCATGTACCCCATACCAACAAAATATGAAATATGAAATATGAAAATGAAATACCCCCCAAAATACCACCATATTATTGTAACCCCAAAAAACGTTTTTTGCACCCCCAAAAATAGCAAAATCTATAATTTTTACCCCCCCCCCCNCAAGCCTATGTATAGAATTTTTTTGGGAACAGGAGTTTGTGCAGAGAAATCCTGCAATCTCAAACATATCTGTGTGCACTGTGGGAAAAAAAAACATTGTTCCGTCACATGTAGGGATTGGGACAAAAGATCAGCAAACACAACCAAACCCATTGCCAACACCAGTGCGGGTAAAAAACCTTGAACACATGGTTATGATGAAGATCTGATCAATTTTTGGTAAACGGTTTTACTTTTGGGTTCTCATTGCATTCAAATTTGTCAGCAGGGGTAGTTCTTTTTCTAAAAATCATACCAGTGTCAATGAGAATTATTTGATAGTTGAGGAAAAAATTAAAAAAGAGTTGGCAAGAGGTCGACTTAAAGGACCATTTCTAAATCCCCCTTTTCAAAATTTTGTTTGTTCCCCTCTTGGTCTAATACCTAAGAAAGAACCTGGTCAGTTTCGTTTAATACACGATTTGTCCTATCCAAAAGAATCATCAGTCAACTCCCATATACCCCAAGAATTTAGGACAGTTCAATATCAGAATATTGAGAATGTAATTGAGCTGGTGCAGTCCTATGGAAACCGATGTTTAATGAGCATGGCAGACATTCAAGATGCTTTTTATCTCATACCTATCTGTGAATCAGAACACCATCTCTTGGGATTTCAGTTTGGTGGTCAATTTAATCATTACTGCGTTCTTGCAATGGGTGCATCCTCTTCTTGTCAAATTTTTGAAAAATTTTCAACTTCATTACAATGGATTTCAAACGCCAAACTTCAGATTAAAGGGGGATCTCACCTGTTGGATGATTTTTTCTTTGTTGGCAAGGCGGGTACCAAAGAATGTTTAAATGCCTTACAAGCATTTTTTTTATGTTTGGCTGAGAGATTAGGGGTACCAATAAAACATGAAAAAACAGAATACCCAACAACTTGTATTACGATTTATGGGATTGAAATAGATTCTGTTGAAATGGTGGCTCGCTTACCAATGGAGAAAATAGAAAAAATATCTTCACTTTTGAATAGGTACAAAAGTAAAAGGAAAATATCTTTACAAAACTTACAGTCTCTTCTAGGTTTGTTAAACTTTGCTTGTGGTGTTATAATTCCAGGAAGAGCCTTTCTTAGGAGGTTGTACGATTTATGTATTGACACACTTGTCCTTATTACAAGATAACATTAAATTCAGAGTTGAAACTGGATTTAAGACTTTGGCACAACTTTATTATGGAGTATAACGGGAAATCATGTTTTTTATTTCAAGATTGGGTGTTATCGGATGTCATCAAATTATTTTCTGATTCAGCAGGAGTTCATGGAGGATTTGCTGCAGTATTTGGGAATAAGTGGTTTGCTAAGGAATGATCTGAAGAAATGAAAGATTTACATATTACTGTGAAAGAACTTTTTCCTATTGTAGTGGCAATCGAGCTTTGGGGTCCATTGCTTGCGAATCACAAAATTCTATTTTTAACTGACAATACTGCTGTTTCTGATATTATAATAAGACGTCCTCAAAAGATAAAAATTGTATGCGTTTGATTCTAAGGATGGTGTTGATTTCCCTTAAATAAAATATTTATTTTAGGGCAAAACATATTCCTGGGAAAACTAACATAGTTTGTGATCTTCTGTCTCGTTTTTCTTTTAAGGAAGCTCACCGCATTGCTCCCTGTATAATTCAACCGCAGAAGTACTTCCACCTCACCTTTTGACAATGTAATTGACAAGCTTTTGAATGCCTCCTTATCCACCGCCACAGTAACATCTAGTACTCGTATGTTGAATATATATGAACAATTTTGTAAACAGTATTTTAAAAATGAAAGCAGCTTTCCATCTACTCATATAAAAATTGCTCATTTTCTGGCATTTTTATTTACTCAAAAATTTACTCAAAAATATAAACCATCGACAATTGCATCTTACACATCAGCAATTAGCTTTGTTCACAAACTCAATGGATGGACAGACCCAACCAACAATTTTTTGGTGAAAAAGATTTTAAAGGGGTCACAAAATTTGCGTCAATCAAAAGACACTAGATTAGCAATTACAAAAGATATTCTTCAGCGCTTGGTCAATGTTATTCCAGTTGTCATCTTGGGCCATTTTGATAAGGTTTTGTTAAAAGCAATGATGACATTAGTATATTTCTGTTTCTTACGTATTGGAGAAATAGCTATTAAAACAGATAATGATGAGGGCAAGGTACTGCAGTTGCAGGACGTTAAAGTTGAAGATTTAGGACAGGACAATTTCAATCTGACAGTTATTCTAAAAAATTACAAACATAGTGGTTCACAATCAAAAACTCTTTCAATTTTGGGGTTAAAAAAATAGTCCATTATGTCCAGTAGCTGTAGTAATGGAATATAAATAACTGATTAAGAAAAGACAAGGGTTCATTTTTCAATTTAGATGTGGAACACTAGTAAAAGCTAGCTATTTTAATTTATCTCTAAGGAATCTTTTGCAATTTTTTGATTTAAATCCACAATTTTATAAAGGTCATAGTTTCCGCATAGGAGCAGCAACTTCTCCTGCAGCCAGGGGCGTTCCATTAGCTGTCATTCAGAATATGGGTAGATGGAAATCTAATGCTTTCCAGCATTACATTCGTTTAAATAACTTTTAAGGTTTAGTTCAACATGGCTTGCTTAACCACCGATCGGATCATTATTAATTTACGAATTGAAGAGGTCAACATGGCTTGCTCTTCAAGGATAATTTGCAAGATGTGACAAAGAAGAGGCCAAAATGGTTTCCCTTCTGTAACATATATATTTATATATTGTGTATTGTATTATGTAGGAAAAGAAGAGGTCAACATGGCTTGCTCTTCTTATTTAAATATGCCTTGTTCAAATCTATGTCTTAATTTTTAATAATATTTTTATTTTTATAGTTAATTTTTTTTCATTGAAAGGGTCAACATGGCTTTCCTTTCTTTTTGCATCATGTTTATATAACCATATGTAGATATCATATTTCTTTACTTAAATATGCTTTCTTGACTTGTTATCCAACTGTTTATTTCTTTGGTTTGTAACCTGGTATTTTTATTTGCAGACACAGGGGTCAACATGGCTTGCCCTGCTTGGTATGTATTGTTCGAGTTTTCATGTATTTGTCAATTCCCAGTTCTTGGTTTGAAAGGGAACCTCGTTAATTATATTACAATGTATTCTTGGGCTTCCATTGCTTCCTCGGGTCGGGGATCCCTTCCAGGGATTCATGGCACTTCATTAATCCCACCTTTGCATTTTTGTCATTGATTCAAATTATATACTGTTATGTAATATTATGTAACATGTTCAATGTCATCTGCCCTCGTTTGAATAAATGATTTATGACACAATAATGGAAATTGGGTATTCACTCAAATGCAAACAGAGCTCGGACGCAATGGTATGTTAAGCCATTGTCATAAAAGGACAAATAATATGAATATGCTGCTATCATTGTTATAAAGAAATAAAGAGATAGTTATGGTATGATACAGTCGTTGACAATTTGTGACGGTCTCTTGTTTGTCTTCTTTGTTTCCCGTTAGATGAGTAGTTTAGGTTCCTTTTATTGTTGGAAATCTTGGTTTACAAAAATAACTTTTATTGTAGATAAAAAGATTTTTGGAAAAAAGTTCCCCCTTTTATCTTCATTTGGGGAATTTAATATCTTATCAGTTGACTTTGGGTCATGCACATGCATCATTTTCATTTGTCAACTGTTATCTGAGATCAGGGGTTATCGTGTTACCACAAGAGCCATGCTACGCGGCCAGTTTACCAAAAAGTTTTGTTGTGGAAGGTTTATATCGGCGTTTTTGTGGCATCAAGGTTAAATCTGAAGCCCCCCCCCCACAAACCTCCCTGTAATCAAGGTTTAACATGTTGTTCCATATTTTGTTTTATATATTTTTAATGTATTGCATGTTATATGTCTGACAATTTCATATATTTAAAGACATTTAGTTTATTAGGTGTCGCACTTTATTAATCCCACCTTTGCATTTTTGTCATTTATTCAAATTATATAATGTTATGTAATATTATGTAACATGTTCAATGTCATATGCAGAAAACAAATTCACAGTAACTTCGGTATTTGGTTATTTGTTACCACTGGGTCGATACCTCTTCTGGTGGACTGTTAGTCCCCGAGGGTATTCACCAGCCCAGTAGTCAGTACTTCGGTGCTGACCAGAAAGCCGATTCTATTTGAAATCTTGCAATATCTAAATTTTTGTTAATTTTCTTGAA
>MJUU01029326.1:23215-36724 GCA_002080025.1 Modiolus philippinarum | reverse complement strand
TTTAGATTTTATCTGCACTGATGAGACATTTGTTGTCGAAATGCGCATATGCAGAAAATAAATTCACAGTAACTTCGGTATTTAGTTATTTGTTACCACTGGGTCGATACCTCTGCCGGTGGACTGTTAGTCCCCGAGGGTATTCACCAGCCCAGTAGTCAGAACTTGGTGCTGACCCGAAAGCCGATTCTATTTGAAATCTTGCAATATCTAAATTTTTGTTAATTTTCTTGAATAATAAGGAGTATCTCCCTCGTGCAAAGCTCTGTCCTTAGCTGATTTTGGCTTTACATTTAGATCATATTGGCTATTTGTTCTCTATCAGTTTTTGAACAGCTTTGATTTTATGGTATTCCAAACGTTTAGATTTTATCTGCACTGATGAGACATTTGTTGTCGAAATGCGCATATGCAGAAAATAAATTTACAGTAACTTCGGTATTTAGTTATTGAATAAATGATCTATGACACAACAATGGGTATTCACTCAAATGCAAACAGAGCTTGGACGCAATGGTATGTTAAGCCATTGTCATAAAAGGACAAAACAATATGAGTATGCTGCTATCAATGTTATAAAGAAATACAGAGATAGTTATGGTATGATACAGTCGTTGGCAATTTGTGACGGTCTCTTGTTTGTCTTCTTTGTTTTCCGTTAGATGAGTAGTTTGGGTTCTTTTTATTGTTGGAAATCTTGGTTTACAAAAAAAGAACATTTTACTTAAAACTAAGGAGTATCTCTCTCTTGCATATAGCTCTATCACTGGCTGATATTGGCTTTTCTATTTAGATCTTATTAGCTTTTTGTTCTTTATCAGTTTTAACACACATTTAAGTTTATGATTTACTAGAAGAGAAGATTCACCTGCACTGAAGAGACATAAGTTGTCTAAATGGGTATATACAAAAAATTCATAGTGACTTCGATATTGTGTTATTTGTAAATTAACCTTGAACTTGTTGTAAATCACCAATCTGAACTTTATATATTATCAGCATGTACTTTAAAAAAATTGGTAGCTTATACCACGATGACATCCAACGCAATCATATATCTTTCATAAAGTCTTCTTTTTTATCATCTATGGGCAATTTCCTTAAAAGGACCAAGGTTGTGGGATGAATCAGTTATAATATAACCCGGTTAACATCAGGGTTTTAAACTACTACTTATTGTCATTAACAAGTACAATCATATCGGCTTCTGATTATTCATTTCGTTTTTCATCCCCATTTGATAATCGGCATTTCTAGATAGTGGCGGTTCTTTAACTCTGTTTTGCTCTGGTCTTAATTACCTTGTTTTTTCACATACAAAAATAATGTTAGCTTCATTACCTTCATTATTTCACTTGGACACTGGAATGTATACACACCAATAACTTGTTGATAACGACTTATTTGTACTATTACAAACGCATTCTTTATACCATTTGCTGTAAAGAAACTTCTTAAAGATAGAAAAAAAAACAAATTCTTTTATCCCATAGCCTTGCCTACTTTAAGTTCCAATCGCAAAGGAGATAGTCTACTGATATGAATATTTATAACCATTAAAGTCTATTGACGTTAAGCAATTTCAAATAAATTTCACTATTGTGTTTACTTACAAGTTCTATCAAGATTTATTCGTTAAAACTCTGGTATTTGCTGGCAGTGACGACTGAACTTGTTTCCAGTTGTTACGTAGCTTTTGCCAGAGGTATCGCTTATTTTAAGAGTATTGGAACTCAAGAATATTAAAGAGTTGTTTTTCTACAAAGACGTCCACTTTGTTTATAAGAGCAATATTTGAAGAAGTAAGGTTTCAAAGTTGACTCTTTTTAAAGTCTAATCTAACTTCCAAATCTATGTATATAATAATTCAAAAGGTCATTACAGCGATGCTTAATGACAATATGCTGAGGAAACTGTATATTCTTGCGCATGTTTGCACAGCTTCTTCTGATCGATAACATCTAAATTTGAAGAGGTAAAATACTTAATATACCCTCGGAACCAATAGCGACTTTTATAACATAACGCATGTCAAACTTCCATTATTTTAAAACTCAATTTATACTCCTTCAAGACTAACTGTAGACCAATTTTATTGGCCATTTGGCTACAAATTCTACAGTTTGACAACTAAATTGCTGTTGAAAAACTGTAGAATTGGTTAAAAAAAGTTGACCAATAGGTACTTACCTCAGCAACAGTTGTTTTATATAATGGATTTTTATTACTAATACAGAGGTGAATTCCTATTTTTGATTATCTCAAACAAATTTTAAAAATGTGAAAACTTTTGTTTTAACATGTATGATTAGTTGAACATTTCTATAATGGTTAATTCACACACTTTAGGAGATAGTGTAAATCATTTTTAGTATTATTCTTGTATAAAACACAAAATCAGTAATTTGTTTATGGGAGATAATAAATTCAACTAAGAGAGGTAATAGAACAAGAAAAGTTTTCTCCCATCAATAAAACAGGGGTTTTCACATTTTCTCCCTAAAAATGATATGCATGATAAAAACTTTTTGAGCATATCAAAATTTGTTAGAGTAAATATCATTTTCTTGCATTTTTATTCATAAACTATTTACATAAAAACGATACAAAGTGTTTGCAAAATTAAAAGTAGGAATTTCCCTCATCTAGGAAGGATATTATAAAATATGAAAATACTTTTCAACATGCTCAATTACCAAACACACAAAAGATTATTTCGAGAGGTGAGTATCAATTTCTCAATTTAGTAAACCAATTCTACAGTTTTTTAGCAACAATTTAGTTGTAAATCTGTAGAATTTGTAACCAAATGGCCAATAAAATTGGTCTAGGCTAACTGTTGAAGGACAGTAAGCTTTTTTTATTTGCATAAGAACAAAGATAATCACACAATGTATTTTTTTAATCTTCTAGGTTAAATCTAAGATCGTTCTGTATTAAATGAAGAAAAACGTCACCAGAATACTCTATTTGCGACAGCCCAACTTGGTGACAATAAAATTAACAATGTTTACATCTTTAATAAAACTATCCTCACCTGTTGCATCATTATGCCCAACATCATGGATACTAAGACGGTCCAATGACATGGGTTGTTTCATTACAATATATGTCCCTTTTTCTGATGGAGTCATTGACTGTAATTTGATGTAATTACTATCCAACGAGTGCTTCTATAAAAAAAAATATCTGTAGATATCCATTGTTCGTGTAGTCTTTGTCAATGTTTTGAAAATTGTAAGGTTTTTTTTTTAAAAAAAAATGACATTATATTTATACGAAATTCGGCATAAACAAAAAAAATCATTACATTGATAAGAAACAGATCTCCTTTGAATTGAAGAAATATATATTTCGTGAATTCGCTTAATTAGCTTTATTCAGGTTCAATTCGTTGAGGAAAAAAGTTTTTGTTATATATCATAGACTGTCTGAACTTTCCACATACACCAGTAGTTTTAACCCAATTTAAAAGCATGGAAATACTTTTTTATTTTTTTCGTACAGGAAAATAAATTTCCAAATGATACCGAAGCAAGAGTCAAAAATTGTATATCCAGAATGCATGGCAATATAAGGATTACGTACAGACTGAGAACGTAAATGACGAAGATGAAACAAACAGTACAAAAAACGCCACAAAAACTAAGGCACTAACAGTGTGAACCCCTCAAAAACAGGAGTGTCATCTGGTGAAATATGGTAGGTTTCAAAGGGCGCCAAGCCCTTCTTTATGTAGAAAAGCTGTTTTGAAATAAGTCTTGATAAAATGATCAAGTAAATCTGCGTAGTTTTTCTGTTGAAACTGAGACTTAATTTTGTTTTTAGAAGGTAATGGAAACATATAGAAGATTAAAAATAAAGTAAATAAAAAAGCAATGATTTTCTATGTAAAACTTGAATACCACCTACTGACTTTCCTTTCTTCTTGACGACCTTTAAAGGTTGGACATTTTATAATATCACGGGTTAAATGTATTTATAGTACGAAATACGAAACCTTTACATACTTTCTAGCATCATCTTTAATAATTTTGTTTTATTTGCAGTGTGTTCACCACAGGGATTCGGATAAATTTGTTATGCCTACTGTTTACTTAGAACCGATAAACTATTACTAGTATGTCAAAACCCTTAATATGTCTTTGTTACTTTGTATCTTTGTAACTTTGTATCAATACTTCTAAAAAAGTTTCAGTACTCATAGTTCTGCTTTCGTATGCTGTCCATGCTGAATTATTATTTTCGCCACACAGAAGGAATCCAGCGGTTAAGATGAATATGAAATTAACAATGACGAAAAGAAATAAACCCATAACAAAGTTTATTGAGGCTAATTTTACGAAAGCATCTGCCCTAAGGCTACAATTTTTATGATAATAATCAATGAAGGGATATAGAGTAAATGCACATGAGACAAAGTCTCTCAAATACATGGTTAAATCAAGCAATGGAACAACGCTTTTATTGTTATTCTAAGTATAATAATTAGTACCGAACCGTCAGTCAAAAGAACGAACAATCCATGGACATAGGCAACATCGGAAACACTAAGAAACAAAGACACAACTTAAGTATGGGAAAAAAAGAAAAATGTAGACGCACATACAGCTGAACAACACGGACCCAAGAAAAACCATTGCGGATATCAGGTGTACCGGTAGAGTAGATTTCTCCTGATTCTTATAAGACACCCGGCTATTTTACTTACGATGTCTTTATAAAAATGATTTGAACATACACACAAGTGATTGCTAAAGGGTTATGTCCCTTAACCTATGTCTACCTCCTTAACATAATATAACCAAATAAAATATTCATTATAAGGTAGATTTGCAAATATAGTTCTAGCTGTCAGTAATCGTAACATCCAGACATTAAAAAAATTCAATGCTACATTGCAAGACTTATAATACCACTGACAAGCAATTTTAAGTTAGCACTAGTAATTTTTGTTACACGTATACCACAAAAGAGAATAACAAAGTTAGCACTAGTAGTGTAAAGCTTAGAAAAACGAAGTAACATGGTTTAGTGTAACATGTTTGAAAAAATTCTAAGTTAAGGCATAAGAGCATAAAAGAGATATAATGTTCACCTTTTACCAGTGTGAGATGCAGTTGTTAGCATGGGAAATCTTATATTAAATCTCCTCTTTTTACAACACTGTGCAACATTTCCTTATATTACATTAACAAAAGCAATTACCCATTCAAATTCATATTACCTTTCTCTGTAATTTCTTTGGTCTTGTTATTAAGATAATATCATTAAACAGAAAAACATATACTTCATGCGTCTTCGCTGTCTCTAAAAGGATACAAGATACCATTGCAGAGTAATATGAGAGATAATAACAGATTATAGCAAAGCAAATTACGACAAATTAATTGTAGAACAAAATGGTTGATGTCAAAACGAACTAATAAGCAATGTATAGTAAATTTCAGTTCTGCAGATGACTATTTTGACAACTTTTGTATCTTCAGTGTAGATAAAAGTAAAAACATATGAATGACCGAAAGAGAACAAATCGCCCAAAGGACTTAAAAGAAACGCCAAAATCAGCTAAGGACAGAATTATGCTTATTTGACTAAATAAACATATCACAATCATGGTTGTGTAAACACAGTATAAATTAATCAAAGATACAAAAACAATTGAACGTGGAGTATTATATTCTTCCCACCTTCAAAAGTTTGACTATTTCTCAACTGATTCGGTCAAAATGTATTTACGCGAGAACAAAAAAGTGATGATAAAAAACCAAACAAAAAAACATAATCATAAAACTAGTCTAGTTAAATTGTTAAAAGTAAATTCAGAAACATATTAAATCCAATGTAATTTTCAATTCATATAAAAGTCCTTCAGTTTTCTACTCACCAACTAGTGTCAAAAATCCTTCATGAAGTAGTTGACGACCTGGACTAGCAATTAATCTTTCACAGGGCTGTTTTAATAATCTTCCTTTTAAAAACTTAAAAAAACAAACAAACGCATTAGAATCAACTAGAAGGTATTTGTTTTATTATTGTAAGTATAGTAATAATTTGAATAAATTCCCAAAAGCTGCTAAGTCAGGGATTTGTTCAACCTATGTTAATTTCACCCCTCAAGAAATTCACCATAACATCATCGAAAGATATGACGTGTCAGTATCCCAAATAAAAGCGGACATTATCAGCTAGATTCATGTCTTCCCGGGTTTGACTACCGACTTTGACATTTTCCTGGATTGCCCCACTTACAATGTGACGGGTGCTGTTAACAGAGCAAGACATGCTTACCCTTCCGGAGCACCCGGTGTCACTCTCAGTTTTACTGGAGTTCACACTGTGAATGCTTTGTTTTGAATGTTGTGATTTCTGTTTCTGTGCTTTGTGTCTGTCTAGCGTGGTTGTTTTGTGTCTGGCGTCATTGTTTTCTGTGTTCTTGTTTTAGCCATGCCTTTTGGACTTCGATTTTTGTAATTTTCACGCCTTTGTTCCTTCAGTATCCTACTGCCGTTGTTTCTTTGGGAACAAATTGTGCGCCACTTTTAGCTGACCTTTTCGTTTTTTGTATGAAGCAAAGTTTTTACAAGGGCTAATGCAATAGAAAGAGAAACAACTAGCCCAGAAATTCTATGGCCGTCACCACGACATCACAGGTAAATATGCATTGTCAGTGCCACAAATGAACACTTATATTTTCAGCTAGATTCACGTCTTCGCGTGACTTTACCCTCGATTGACCCACAGACAGTGTGACCGTTGCTGTATACAAAGCAAGACATGCTTAACCTTCCTTGAACACCTGATGTCACTCTGTTTTTTTAGAGTTCACACTGTTAGTTCTTTATTTTTTTGTGTTGTATATGTAGTGTTCGTGTTTTGTGGGCATGAACTGGCTTTGGTCTTCCGTCTTCTGATGTTCTTGCTTTTGCCTTGTCTATGGACTTTGATTTATGTAATCATTTGCTTTGTTCCTTCGATATTCTTCTGCCGTTGTTTTTTTCAAATAAGGTTGAATAACAACAAACTATTTTTATTGTATTTGCAAGTACCCATTTTAAATGATTTCTATTACAGTGTCTATTTATGTAACTGAATGAATAATATTATGTTTTAATCAAAAGGTTTAATGACCAAAATTTGTAGTTTAAGTGTTCCTGGCTTTTGAAATTGTGTGCGTTTCTTACGTTAGTGTAGTCGTATGGTTTTGATGAAAAAAAGATAATTAAAATTATTTTCATATATTTCAATTAAATCAAAATTGTACGCAAAAAATAACTTATTTGTTTGATTTTAATGAGTCTCTAAGTACTTTGTTCTGATGTATAATCTTATATTATAAATGTTTAATTACAAATTGGCGGTAAAATGCCAAAATTAGAAATATTTGATTAACGATTTACGAAAGAGCTGACAGTATGTGGAATGTGTGTGAAAGAAGAGCAGTATCATTGGAAATTTGCTTTAGTCTTCGATTTTATACTGAAATTGACATTTTTCATTGTAGTCCTACTATATCATACAAAGAGTAATGTCGAGTCATGTATTCAACAACTTACATCAGGGACAAATGCCCGGGAATCTAAATCAGTCACTGATGGCCATAATAACTGACTCTGAATATCCTGAAGTCGTTCATAATTCTTTACCCACTTCAGCTTATCTTCCATTTTTTCTGCAAACATGAAAAACGATGTATCAGTATAAAAACTTAATACCGAATTCTTTATGCTCATTTTTTGCTAAGATAGATCAATAGTCTTCCGCAATTTTGAATAATTAATTTTTTTTCTGCAGGTGCCATTCCAACAGGTAATTTCTCTTCAATGCAGATCAATTCAAAACATTTGAAAGACAACAAGTCAAAAAAAGTATAACGGCTGATAGAGAACAAATGATCAATATATTCTACATATAAGGCCAATCTTTACTTAGAACAGAGCTTTACAAGGAGAAGATACTTCTTAAATGAAACAGAATTTACAATAAATAGACGTTACCATGAATTATTTTATTTCAATTGAATGAAAAAAGGCAAATTTTAATTATAAGATGTCTATTGAAACAACACATATAGTGAAATATTGCAAAAAAAAATTTGTAAACTATAAACTACACACTAAAATATTATCCCATCGTATAAATATGATGATCGAATACCATTATATCAATCAAGTAAAACCCACTAAGATAACTTACTTAGAGAAAACTCTACTTTATCTATTAATTCTGATAGGAGTTCTTGTTCTGTCGTGTTGTGGGTATATTTTCGTATATTTGTTAATAAAAGTGGAAATTTTGTACAATGCTGCATTGGTGCTACCAGTAAGTCGTTGAGTTGTAAACGGTTACACCTTTGGTCGGACGTACACCACTGAAATGAAAATAATAAAACAATGAATAACTACTCGTTGAATTAAGTTTCCAATTTTTACATTAAACGTTTAATTTTTTTCTCCCACATAACAATTTTGATCGTGATTCCACATACTATGTTGGAAATTAATTTGCGTGTTGCTGCAAACTTATCCGCATTAATTCAAAAATTGATTGACTATAATTCACTATTATTATCAAGATAAATTTAATAAAGGCTTAAGAAAACTTAAGTCTGATTTTTAAAACATATTAAAGTAAAAGAAAATTGATGACAAAAATGAAAATAAAATGTACGTTATCTTTATAGTGTAGCGATACAAGAAGAGATAAATGACATTACACGGCACATTGGATGTCTAGAAAACGTTTTTGTTTGAATGGTAATATTGTTTTGTAAAAGTATTGTTTTTGTACTTCAGGTGTAGGCATTTGTTTGAATCGATTATTCAGTTGAATTAACATAGAGAAACGCTACCAAATCATTTCATTATTTCAAACCACATGGTTTCCCATTATCAATAATGTTTGAATTGCCGCCGGCATTTCATAAAGCATCTTCACTAGCGAGGGATCCGCTTTCATCTCTTCACCCTTGGCAGATTTAACCTCATTTTTGAGACACAAGTTTCAAATTAATTCCCTTTAAAGAAGATTTTTTAAGCATGATTCACTGTAAACATAAAGATCATTTATACATCTAATAATCTGACCATTCAAATTAAATGTATATTTAACCTTAAGAAAAGCTTCCAAACAGTAAAGAAACAAAACAACACAAATCGGTTGAATTTTACAAAATCTAATAATTATTGCACACCTCATAAAGTTTTCTTGTTATGATGAACATTTAGGATAGCTAGACAAAGCATTCTGATAGGATGCTAGCTGTGTGTACCTGCAACCAATCAAAATTATGGATTTCAGTCTCTAAAAAAATGTGGCTTAATGTGCCAACTGTGAAGAGGAGAGGAACAGATCAAACACTTTGCCAGCGAAGATGCTCTCAACGTAGACTTATTTAAATCAGAAAAATGTGTCTACTGACATCATTTGCTATAAATAAAAAATACCGAAATTACTGTAAATTTATTTTTTGTATGTGCGCATTTCGACAAGTTATGTCTCATCAGTGCAGATCAAACCAAAACCAAAACATTTGGAAGTCCATATAAAGGTATTTTATTATATAGATTGCGGTGAAAGATTGAAATTTCTCAGTGAAATAAAAGTAATAATTAACTGTGAAATTATTTTCCATAATTTCACTCTAGGAAGTGACGTACCAATAGACATTGTCAACGTCGTTGTTAAGTTAACGTCTCAGCGGATTAACATCGAAAACGTGCTCATGCAATGAATCTTAAGATAAACCACTAAATATTACAGAATAAGATCTATATAATAAAAACAATAACTAATCCTAGATTCTGATTATCGAAAATATTCAACTCATGATCGAAAACGCTGTAATTCACCCATGAGCGCGAATTCGTGAATTGGAGCGTTATTCTATCATTCGTTGAACATTTTGCGACAATCAGAATCTCGGATAAGTTATAGTATAAATAACACATTTTGTAAATTTTTACCTTTTCAAATTCCACGAAGTCATCATGACGTCGCAGTTGATCGAGATAGGCTAATGCGTTTACATAGTTTAAACAATATGTATGATAAACTCCTCCATCCCTTGAATGAGTTGTGAACTGAAAAAAAAATAGAAAAAGGACTTCTATATTTTCAAAGTGGTATCATATACATGTATATGCTGTAGCTTTAACTCTGAGAGCGTTAGCCCAATTGATTATATCGGATTTATAAAACAACCCTATGGTCTATGTAAATTGAAGTTTTAAATGATTCAGATAGGAGGTTTTTCATGAATTTGACTGTAAATTATGAAAAAAGACAGATTTAACGTAGGATAAAGGAGGTTTTTCATGAATTTGACTGTAAATTATGAAAAAGACAGATTTAACGTAGGATAACTGATTACATTAATGACATTGTGGTATTAAACATAAAAACATTTCATCTATCTGAATTAATTAGACAGTTGTTACGACGAAAAAAAAGAAGAATAAAAAAAATCATCTACGTATATAATCATAGCAATAGCAAATAGAACATGCATGGTCAAATTCAATACTAAAGTATACTAGGTATAGATTTTTTTTTTAAATTCTCTGGTTATGATATTCTCTAACTATTTTCCAGATAATATAACTTTAAGTGTGGCTAATATTTGCAGAATACATATGGAATATAGGACATTTTATTTTTGATACGGAATTTATCACGGCCAGTATCAGGTGAGCCCGCCAGGGCGAGCTTGATGCGTTACGCCGTGATAAAGTCCGTATCAAAAACAAAATTTCCTATATTTCTTTTATCGGTAATTCACAAAAAAAATTGAAATTTCTATTTAAGGACACTTAATCTTTTGTTTATTACAATACTAGTAATTTAAATGCATTCTTCATTCAACGTTTTACGCGTACAAATTTATGAACACGACAAATAGTACAAAACATGACGTCAGCTTAGCAACCCGCACGTGACGCCTTCACAGTGACCCAATAACTTCGTGATATTGTCCAGTGCATTCCAGTACGGTGATACTTGGATTATCAGTCTCTGTAGATCAAAGGAAATTCATACAAATTACCGATAAAATAAATTATCAAAATGCAATTCTTACCCGTTCAAACGCTCGTAGTAATACATTAGTACTTCCAAAACCTGTTGAGCTCATATCTTTTACTAAAGCAGAAATGAAGTCTTTACAAAACGTGTAACTAACCTGAAAATGAAACAATACACCTAAAAACACAACTTTGTCATGATTGACTTTGGTGTTGATTTCAAACTAGAATGTAACTAATTTGTAGATTGATAAATTGTCAAGAACAAGATACGGTATTTGTTATTCGAGTATTATAAACCCATATCAAGAGTGTAACATAAATTCGAATATACCTTGTACCGACGTGAAATTAGTTTTTGCATATAACCATTTCGACAATTTATGCCTTTTCATTGCATTGCAGATCAACCATTTGCAAGTTCATTAACTGAAATATACGTATAAGCTGAAAGAGAACAGATTACCAATAGGGTCTAAATATAAAATATCAGCGAATGACAGAGCTATGCAAGAGGAGGATTTACATTTAGATATTGCAAGTCTCCAAATAAAATCGGATATCGAGCCAGAACCGAAGTACTGGCTACAAGGTTGGTGAATACCCTCGGGAACTTACAGTCTACAAAGCACACACGCTGGCCTAGTGGTTATAAATAATAAAATACCCATTTTACTTTGAAATTAGTTTTTGTATATGGCCATTTCGAAAAGATATGTCTGTTGAGTGTAGATTAAATCAAAACGATGAGTATAACTAGTTAAATCCTCTATACATTATAAAGCAATATCTAAATTACTGAACAATCTATTAACAATATCAAAGATGTGTCATACTAAACATTAAGACCAAGGTTGTCCTTTGCAGCGGTATAAGGGTTTAAAGCAGTAAATATCATTAAATATTATAAGATCTTTTTCTATCAAGATAAATAATGATTCATCACGAAATATGACAGTGTTGACTTATCTAAGACGTTTGAGTTGTATTGAAAATTAAGAAAAACCCTAATTTCCCAGTTGCAAGACACAGAAGACAGCCTTAACTTCTGCACGAAAACTGGAACAATGGATGTGAAAAATAATCATAAATAACACAGACATATAATTATATGTCTCTGTGACAACGGCAGTAGAATACCGAAGGAACAAAAGGAACGTAAGTAATTGATCTCGCCATTATTCTATATCGTGACATTTCAGGATTTCGGTTGTCTTATTGAAAAACTATTATAAAAAGAAAATTGAATATAACATGATGCTGAACTGGGGAAACTAGTATAAAATCACATAAGGTGTACCTACATAACAAAGTTCATCTAAATTTCCAAAAATATCATGTGGTTCTGCAAACATCAATTGTCCTTCCACTTGAACTTTCTTTAGAGGTTCCATAAAGCACTATAATGGAAAAAAAATCAATAATGGCTGTTACTTGAAAAAGAGATTCTGGTTTAAAGGAATATATTTGTAATAACTAGATAGCCAAATTATATTAATTTATCTTTCTATCATGTTAAAGATGTTGGAATAAAATGAGGATAATGAATAAAATTAAAGAACAGAGTTGTCTACAGCCTAAATCAAAGAGTCAAGAAGACAAAGCATGATTGATTNTATTTTAGTAGATTATTTTGTTGTTTCGGGTTCTTTTGTCGTCTAACAGTTTTATAGAATTCGCCGATATCTAGTTCAGCTGCATAGCGAATGTCTTCGTACTTCTGTTCTTTCCACAACTTTTCGGCTTTTCGTTTCCGTTTTCTAATTTCACGTTTTTCTTGTTTGTATTCTTTGTAGTATCTGTTGTCTTTGTCCCTACATTTACCGTTGTCCTTCCACGTTTTTCGTGCTTCATATTGTTTTTTATGGCATAATTTTTCTATATTAATATTAATTTATCTTTCTATCATGTTAAAGATGTTGGAATAAAATGAGGATAATGAATAAAATTAAAGAACAGAGTTGTCTACAGCCTAAATCAAAGGGTCAAGAAGACAAAGCATGTGTAAAGTCACAGAAAAACAATGTCTAACACAATGTTACTAGAGGCTTAAAAAAAATGATGGGCTTAACCGGTTAAATGGTGAACAAAAATCCCCTCCTATTGCAGTAGTGTCCGGTGGTACTGAATGGTCGTAGACAGCGAAAAGAAGTGTTTATCTCAGTACTAAAATGTTCATCTCAGTACTAAGTTAAAAATGACATTTCAGTTCAGACTTAAACTTCAATTCTTTTTTTATAAGGGACTGATTTCTATTATTCTTTTTAAGTGATCGTTTGAGATGGGATTTTTTTTGAAACCACGATTAACAAGGCAGTAACGGAGATAACTATAACTCTGATTAACACGGCAGTAACAGAGATAACTATAACTCTGATTAACACGGCGGTAACGGAGATAACTATACCTAATGAGAAGTACAAAACTCTGATTAACACGGCAGTAACGGAGATAACTATGCCTAATGAGAAGTACAAAACTCTGATTA
>MJUU01029326.1:1135-15644 GCA_002080025.1 Modiolus philippinarum | reverse complement strand
CAGCTTTCGGAGCCGGTGACCGTACCCTAAAACCCTACTTAAAAGAAAGAAGAAATCATGTTCTTTGCAATGAATTTAATTTCAATGGTAATTTCTGCACCAGTATTGCTGAAATTTTTGGCCAAACATGGCCTGATTTGGTACGATTTTCAGTGAAATTTACCATTTTGTCCACAATTGTAATCATCTCAGTTTGCATGTACCATTGTCAAATTTATTAATATTTTTAAATATCATAAAACTTGAGATTTTAAGCTTTCCATTGGTATATAGATGTCCATATATAATTTTATACATATCATATAAAGGAGGGGGGTAGTTTTTATTGACTTGTTCATTATGACGTCACACAAAACAACTGTGTTCTGCATCCTTAAGGGATGTCATGATAAAACCTGAAATGCCTTGAATGAGGATGTGCATCCAAATTTTATGGTTTATTTTGGCTTTATTTCAGCCTTGACACATGGTCATACATTTTCACCTTTTCACTTAATTCTATTGACAGTTTTGTAAGACATAATACCCCCCTTATTCTTTCAGCAAGTTTAATTTGATCAGAACTGACTTGGTATTCTGCTCTGTTCGATTGTCTTTTCGCAACTTGAAATGTATCATATTGAAATGCATGAAACTGAAATTTAAAGAAAAAAATGGAGAAAAAAATGTCTTTATTATCAAAATTATTAAGCTTTCATGTTATGAATTGCTATCCTATTCTGAATGGCAGTATACAACATTTATAGACACCCTGTTTCTTTGTACAGAAGACTGGGAGATCTTATTACATTATGACGTCACAATATGTTGCCGTGACGTCATAAGAAAAAAATTGTTCGGAATATTAAGTATAGTTTATATTCGAGAGAAATAAGTGTATTCTGTTAACTGTTTAGTTTAGATTGGTTCCATTTATGATTGGTTTATCCTCTGCTTAACCTGTAACTTTTTTCCGTTTTATTTACAACAAATGTCAACAAACAGTACTAAAATGGACCTATTTCAGAAAATATTTGGTCAAATTCAATTTCGAATACACCAAATTGATCGGGTAAATGTCTGGAATGTGTCGAAATAAAAAAAATGAAGGAAAAAATTATTGAAAGTTGTCTTAAGGTAGTAGACCTAGGTTAAGGGAGATAACTCTTTAAATCAGTAAGACGTTTGAAATAGTTAGTTTCATCAATGCTTTTTAAGCATTGGCGTGAAAAAGAATAAAAAATCATCTATGTTACTCAGAGGCTTAGAATCTGTTTATGAAAATGATTTCAACAAACTCACCTGTGATTTTTAAGAGTTATGTCCCTTAACCTAAGTCTACTACCTTAAGGTAGCAAGACACAGTTTCGTAAATTTGCGAGTGGGCTTTTCCAAGATGATTACATCATCTATGGGATTCCCTGTTATTTTAAGGTCCTAACATTGAAAATGTCATCTTTTTTTTATATTTATGTTTAGAGTTAGACTTGATGATAAAATTAATAGATAATTGAAGTCAGAGCTTAATTTCAAATTTTATTTTGTGTCAACTTTGTGCAGGGGAGACAATTGGATAAACACTGTAGTTTGCCATGTGCTAAATTTTGAACTCAGCTGCCAGCCAAAATATCAGCTTTCGGAGCCGGTGACCGTACCCTAAAACCCTACTTAAAAGAAAGAAGAAATCATGTTCTTTGCAATGAATTTAATTTCAATGGTAATTTCTGCACCAGTATTGCTGAAATTTTTGGCTCAACATGGCCTGATTTGGTACAATTTTCAGCGAAATTGACCATTTTGTCCACAATTGTAATCATCTCAATTTGCATGTACCATTGTCAAATTTATTAATATTTTGAAATATCATGAAACTTGAGATTTTAAGCTTTCCATTGGTATATAGATGTCCATATATAATTTTATACATATCATATAAAGGAGGGGGTAGTTTTTATTGACTTGTTCATTATGACGTCACACAAAATAACTGTGTTCTGCATCCTTACTCCATATCCCTTTATTTGTTCATTTACGGCGGAGTCTGTCTCTCGTGCAGTGTGGAGTTCGTAAAAAAGATTCCTCGTGCTTGAGGTGTATGCTCTTTTTATTTTGTCAGTGATGGTGTACTTTTTCAAGTGGGAATTTCTCATATAAATGCACTACCACATACTCAACATCTGGCTTTCTTATTTTGTAAAGATTGAACTATTTTTCCGGCCATCTGTATATATATATTGCCCGCATCTCCCGATTTCACTTGCAAGCCTTCTTACAATAAACTCGATGAATGTTATATAATCGTTTATATGTTGTATTGTAAATTGGTCCCTTTGACAGGCAACGGATGACAGTGTTTGTAAGAGAACTTTTTCCGATATGTTATGCTTTTTGACGACCCTGCATCCATTACGAAAAGAATACATGGATGTAGTGTTATTCGGTATTTAGCAAATGAATTCGCTTAATCCGGTGCTAGTGGTCGTCTTGAACTTATTATAAGGAAGGAGTGTTTGCCCTTTGTTGAACTCTTCATGATGACTTCAAGATGAAGTACATATATCCCTTAATTTGTCCATAGTTGTAACTTTTACTTTTTAATATTGAAACGCTGAATTATCGGTTTGCTGGAAAGCATAAAAGTACTGGACAGCTAGGCTCGTGAGAAAGTAAGCATTGTTGTTTCTTCTTAAAGCTTAAATGATAAACAGCTTATTAATTTCACATACAAATAACATTCATTTCTATTTATAAATGACCATGTCTTATTGCTTAATACAAATGAACAAAAGTTCGAATATTGTGTCCCCACCCATCAAACGAACAAGGCTACAATTTTAGTTATATATACCTTGCATTGTCGCCTTCATCACATGAGTTACACGGCGATACTTCTGGAGACAGTGTAGTTGGTGAGACATCGCCAAAATTCTGTAAAAAAAAAAATAATAATAAGTAATTACCCTTGTTAAACTGTTACGAACACAACATAAAAAACGTTTTACTTTACAGTATTTTAGCATAAAAAACACTATAAAAACAGAAAAAATAGAGGTAAATATGGCATATCTGTTCCTACCATTCTTAGAGATAAAAATGAAACATTTCTTTTTCACATCGATCAATATATTTGAAGAAAATAAGTCAATTTGGTCTTTCAGGGTATATATTTATGTATATTTGGAAAATATTCAAGGTTTCCATTTTAATGGTAATTACATGCAATTGTATAAAGCCCCTAAGTAAATTATTTTGATATTTTTTTCTCAATAAACTGCTTCTTGAGTTTTCTGACGCGTCATTGCCAAGTATTTTGATTTGTTACCCTAAACGACAATATGTATGCTTTACACAAAAATATATGTAGTTTTTTTTTATTGAACTAATTATTAATAACTTTGATTGTCTATTTGCATGTTTCTAATTTCTTCCAGATATGATATGCAACACTGTTTTATTTCTTAATGTCAGGGTTTTATAAATCTTATGTTTTGGCTATGATGACCCAGTATAATTATAATTCCTTTCAGAGAAAATAGTGCAGTTGTCCTTACCATTGACTTATGGCCCTGTCACACTATAACGCACAGCACCAACGTGTGCCCAGCGTGTGAGAATATTTTCGTACACGCTGGTGTGCATTGTATAAGTTAGAGGCACGTTTGTAACACGTTACCGACACGTCGACACACGTTGACGTGCGTTGTTGAACGTTGGGTACGTCGGAAAATTTTGAACATGCTCAAAATTTCATGACGTTCGCCAACGTGTTGTAAGTTATGCAGAAGTTAGGTGAACGCTAGAGGTGCGTTATGCACGCAATGTGTGCGATAGATAGTAGTTTCTCGAAAGTTGTCTAAAACATGAAGAGAACGCAAACCGGGCGTCCTTGTAACTAAGGAGTAATTCGCAAACGTTTGCACACGTTGGCAAGAACGTTATAGTGTGACAGGGCCTTTAAAGATAAAATAGTTTTTTGTACTGTCAACCTTTGGTGATCAACATCGATCGGATATTTTCAAATGTTTCATGTCTTAAAAATAAAGATAGGGGTAATAAGTTTACTTGTGACCATTATACAAGAATATTAATATGGCACAAGATTTGATATACCGGTAAACTACACAGTGTTTTCATTTTCAAAGTAAATCAAAAATCAAATATAAATATTGTAACATTTTTTTCACAATGGAAGGTTATGGAGTAAATGCATTGTAATTATACTTTTTACAATAAACTAATATCCTTCTAAACATCTACAGGTTATAGTTTTGTGCGGCGCACAACTTTCATTAAAAGAACATTTGATGACTCAAATTGTCAGCAAGTCCAATTTGTGAACGCCGTATGTTGTCTTGCTGTTTTTTTTTTTGTTTCGTTTTTGATCGCGTTCGTGTTTATATCATCAAAGAGTTGTTCCATATCTTTATCTTTCATTGCTTTTCAATGTTCGTAATTTTGATTGGTTGATTTGGTGTTTTATCTTCCTGAAATATGTTCCTTTAATATTTATCCATGCAATAGTGAATTAGTTTTCCCTGATAAAGTCTAAGTTGTGTTCAATAGATTTTCTATATTTCAAGAATATTTCCTTGGCAACGTTGTTATTCTAAATAAAATGTTTGACATATTATGTAACATCAGACTCTAACTACATGCTTTATTTGAACATGGTATTGACAAAACCAGGATTGTTAAAGATATAAGAGTATGCATATGAAATCTTTATTAGATTTTAAATAACATGTAATAAATTTCATATGTATGTAATACGGAACCTGTCGCAGCAGTTAAATTCTTTCATGATAAGACTAAAAAGGCGCAAAGGTTTTACCCAAGACGCTTATTATCATGAATACATGGACGAAAATTTTGAAATCCATTTGGTAGTACATTCTGTGGATTAAAATGCAGTTGTCAGTTGTCGAATTTAAAATATAATGGAACACTTCAAATCAATTTATAGTATGCTTGTCTGACGGAGCAGGCATAAACTCAGAATCACTCTACTTCCACCAGATTTTTTGTTTCTTCATAGTACATTTTGGTCATTTTTATCTTATTGTACTTTTGGATGAAGAAGCAATGATTTTTATTGGAATGTTTAAATTTGTTCATTTGCATTGTCTTTGTTACTTCTATTGTTTAATTATATATATATTTTCAGTTGTGCAGGTGTTTGGTAATTCTAATTGTTATTGCTATATTATTTGCTACTGTATGACCATTGTAGCAATTTCAGTACACTATAGGTGTGGTTTATATTGCAAAAAAATTTTTGGAGACTTGCTATTTTCAACTCATCTTAACAATGATAGTCGCTTTTAATTGTCCAAATCAACCCGTAATGGCCTCAGTTTACCTTGAAAAAAGTATTACCTTATAAAAAGACAAATCTACCCACCATAAGATTTCAATTAATGTACCGAGTCCCAATGAAAACGCTACACCCTATATATATATGGAATAAAAAAGATAACAGGAAACACCTACAATGGCCGAAAAACATAGCCACATGCCAGAAAGTAAATAGGAACTGCACAAGAAAAAACCCACAATAAAAATACAAAAGACAAACATAAACAACGATAGGAACTCGGGACAGCCGGACTTGGTACCGGCACTAGCAAAAGCCAGCGGTAGGATTAAACCGGTTTATGGGTACCCAAACCTCCCCTTTCTCTGTCCCGTTTCCCTATCGTAGAATAAACATACGAATAAAACCCATACAGGTAGACTACTAACTCCATGACCACAATTGGGGGGACAAAACGTAATTTTGAAAGATGGGTCAAAGAGTGCTCGCCGCTAAACTGCCGGCTAGCTCGAGGAGCCTAGTCCGCTGGTAAAACACTGTCGCACTACGGAAGGAAAATCAAATTCAAAACTCCCAGTGGGTTTGGTAAAGAATCATCATGTATTTCAGCAGACATCGGCAGTATCAGTGAGAGGCCAGTATGTGTGTAAAATCCTCAGGTCACTGGATCCCAAAGCTAATTTAACGGACACGTGCAGAATATCCTGTCGATATCCCCTATTGCGTAAAGAATGTAAGTTACGTCCCAGTTTTTCTGGATTTTTAATCAGTGTCTCGCATTTTTAACAACATTTCCGTAAAATCGAGGATGGGAAATGCCCTTAGAAATAAGCTGTTTGCGAGTGACATTATATTTAGAAGTCAGATGTTCATATCTTCGATAAAACTTTTTAAATGTATTTAACAATTTATGAAATCTGTAACCTTGCTGCATGTATATAATGTATATATATATATATATATATATGTTTTAGAAATCTTCTATGTCGAGCTGAAGAATTTTTCTTTGCTAAATTGCTAAGCCAAGAGTCTGCTTAAGGTTTTGCATCCATGCATTTTAGTTCAATATTGGAAATGTGCCACAGTATCAACGTTTGATCAAGTGTTTGAAATCAAAATTTCCAAATTGTTTGAGCATTTCAATCACACTGACGAGTCAAGAAGTTGCTTAGGGTTGAAATTTGTCAAAAATGACAATGTTTTGCATTTTTGGGCAAAAAATATCGATTTTTTAGAATTTCAATCCTAAACATCAAAAAGATTTGAAAATAGGCACAAATGTTCCCAAAAGGTTCTGGAAGAAGCTGACAAAATTTCAGACTCATAGAATATAAACGTTAAGGTATGTCTGTTAAAAGGGAAACATGGCATTTTGAGAAACACACCAGGGAATGTTTAAAGTCTCTATTAGTCATGGATTTAATGAAAATCGGTCCAAATCTTTGAGATGGAAAAAATGTTTTCACGAGGTTAAGCCTCGTAGTGCAGCATAAAGTTAACCAATCATGCGTAAATTCGTACAAAAACAATTCTTGTGCAATTTATACCAGATATTGTGGGTGGCGTGGTTTAAAAATCAATCATGTGGAAATTTCTTTGTTTTATGTCTGTGTAATTCCAATAATTTGTCAGTTACATGTATTGAAAATTAGCATTTCTACGAAAAATAATTTGAAGTGTTGCGTTTTCATTGGCACTCAGTATATAAGAAATTTAAAATCCGTTACATTATATATATGGCAAAATTTATTCTTCATGAATAATTTTATAAGGTGCCTTATTTTTCATTGACCACTTAATCTATAGCTACATGCAGTTTCAATCTTGGTAAAACCTCCGAAGGCCATGGCGGATTAATTTACATTAGTATTGTCGGACAATTTAAAAGGTTTATCATTGAAAATCTTTACTACCATTTATTTTATCAGATACATTCTTTCAAAATTTATTTTTTTACACTGTAAACCACGCTTCCTCATGATAAACTAAAATCTAGAATCAAAGGTATCATTCAGGGAATGATAAAAAATCATAAAATAAAGATGCTAGATCCTTCAATCCCACTTATAGATAGATTGATGATACTTTTTCCATTAATAACGCATCTTTTTCTAAATAGATCCCATTTATATATTCTCCTAAACTAGAGATAAAAGAAAACGACACAAACCACTAGATCTACATCTGTTTGGACTTACATCGACTTTGACAAAAATAGTCATCTAAGTACTAAAATTTACAACAAATGGGATGATTTTAGTTCCAAAATTATCAATTTCCATTACATGAACAGTTATATTCCAGCTTCAGCTGTCAGTAGAGTGTATGTTTCAAAGTTGATTTGCTAAGCGAGAGCTAGGACAAATTATAAAGACTTCCTCATTAGACGTACTTATCTTATTAATCAAGGCTGCAAAAATTCGATCATTTAAAAAGTTGTTCAATCCCTTCTGGAAAAATTTGAAGTTCTGTTCGAACTCTGATTCAATTTTTTTTCCGTATTACTCGGATGATCATTTACTTCAACTGTCTACGACCTTTCCAAAGCAATTGCAGTTGAGTCGCTACCGGACAGTACAGCACTGGAAGGGGGTTAAGCGCGTGATAGAACCAGCTTAACCAAAAATTTCTTTTGAAATGCCCGATCAATTGCAGGGCCATTGCGGTCGACACCTTCTTTCTTTGTCTTTTTGCCCGATGGACTTTGGCTCATGACATTTCTGTTCGGTAATTTTGTTACTACCCTGATTTAGATGCGTTGACAATAGCAAGTCTCAAACATCTGTTCTACAATATATCCTACTC
Organism: Modiolus philippinarum; assembly: GCA_002080025.1. Classification (NCBI taxonomy): domain Eukaryota; kingdom Metazoa; phylum Mollusca; class Bivalvia; order Mytilida; family Modiolidae; genus Modiolus; species Modiolus philippinarum. Next base: position 7,546 of record MJUU01029326.1, on the reverse strand, counting down.
TGGACCTATTGGTGTTGAACAATTTTAACACATCTATGTTACTGAAATTGCTAGATTGGTTATACAATAGGAGCAAGTAGACCGTTAAGGTCATAGACAATGGACGATAATTTCGATATCACAAAATGTTTATTGACATGTTATTAAATAACAAAATACCGATGTTACTGTTAATTTATTTCCTGCATATACGCATTTCGACAACTTATGTCTCATAAGTGCAGATCAAACCAAAACATTTGGAAGTCCATTAAACGAAAAATTATCCCTTTAACTATTTACATATCTGACTTGGTACTTGCAGATCATCAATTATTGTCTCTCCATTGAGTGAACCTACGAGTTTGGAACTCCAAATTGAGTCCAACGTAACTTTATAAATCACAAAACATCGTATCAAATAGTTCAGTGTATGGATTTCCAAATGTTTTGATTTGATCTGTACCGAAAGAAACAAGAAAAGAACAAATGGAGGTATAATAAAATTACCGAAATTACCGTCCATGTGACAAAAACACAAATCAAGTGGAAATCACCTGAAAAATTATCGACCGCAATTCTCCTGATTTGCTACAAACATTTCAAAAGAAATAGTGGATTAAACCGGTTTTATTGCACGCCAAATTCCTATTCCATTGCAGTAGTGTCCGTTAGCAAGTCTACAGCAACTGATATTGTTAGGTTGTAGACAGTTAAAAGAATGAAAATTTCCACTTACTTTCATATCTATAATGGCAGACCGACGTCCTCGTCGTGATATAGGTGGTGATGGATCTCTGTCTGTGTCAGATTCACTGGAATTTGGTAAGGAATTTGTTCTTCTACCTGACTGTAAAGACAAATGAAGATTTAATGCGAACAGCAAGGAAGCAATGATTTTTTTATGTTGACTTCAAATTATATTCAAGGTGACAAAAAGTTTTTCTATTTACCATACCTGGTTAGAAAAAAAAAGCAGAAGAAATCTGATTGCTTTTCTTGTAGATACATGGTTGTAAATAAAATTGAGCACGACTTTGTATGATAATTTTCCATGTTGTTGGTATTAACGCCCTGTTTTTCTAGTAGGAGACAGTGAAGAGTCCATCAGTCAGTTTAGTTGTGAATCCATGTTTCCCTTTCTGTATTTGATGTCTTCCAGCATTTGCATTTTAAAGCTGTTTTCAACTGAAAGTCATCTAAAGGCTAATGAGACAGTGTAGTTGTATACACATGCATACTATACTTTATTGCTAATGATTTGCTGACGTTGAAGTTAACATGCTGTTTTTTTAAACTCAGACACCAAAAAGCTCATCGGTCAGTGAAGTTAGAGGTCGTGACTTTTTCAATATGGAAACATCAATGACCTTATGAAATCTTGTCATCGACATTTGTCCCACCGCCTACCCTCCATTCTAGTTTTAAAGCATTGAACTATTTTGGTACAAAGTTTTATCAGGTAATATTATATCAATCATTGTTAAATGATATGCCGTGACTTGATGTAACATAAAAGCCAAAGATAAATGGTTTAAGACAACGAAAAGTATAGAAACAAATTTCCTGTGTGAGATTTCAATCAAGCACATACAAGGTCATTAGTGAAAAAAGCCAAATTAACAGGGAACTTGAGCTTGATAAGTTATATATAAAATAACAGATAATAAGTAACTTCTTCCGATGAACGTGTTTATGAATGGATTCATTTGTGGTAATACACATCCGTTCGTCCCTGTAATAATGTATAACTGATTCACAACACGGCACTGTTAATGAAAGAATTGATGAGTTTCTGTGTTTTATCTCGTCAGACGGTCAAACCATTCCAATCCTTCGGATCACAGAATGAATAAATTACCAAGAATTGTCACGTCCTACTGACGGAATAAAACATTTCCACCCGCATTCATTTGTCGAGTAAATTGAATAAATGGCGGGTAAAACCTATTAAGTCTTTTGTGAAATGCAAGAGGTTTTAAGACGCCCATAACAATTTACTTTTTTGCACTGCTGACATACAAACAATTTACAAGATTTTTTAAACTATGTTCTCCAATTGCAGATATTTTAGATTTGTGATCAATATACATTACGTTTGGTAGATGACCATCAAGTTACCATGCCTAGTTAATATCAACTTGATATATGAAACAATTTTCAAGAATAAGCAATTTGCAATATTTAACCATAGAGGTTCAAAGTTAAAATAAGTTCTGCAATGGTGCAGCCCTCTGGTATTTATGTTCCATACTTAATTCTTATTTTTGATAGATGTCCATCATGTTACTATGCCTACTTAATATCCACTTGATAAATGAAACAGTTTTCAAGAATGCACAATTTTCAACATTTTCAAATCGGAGTCCAATTTTAAACTAAGATCTGCAGTTTAGCCACCTTGCATTTATTACCGGTACTAAAATCATACATTTGGTAGATGAACATCATGTGACCATGACTACTTGTTATATGAAACAGTTTCAAGAACGAGAAGTTTACAGCATTTTCCGATAAAGTCCTGTCTTCAACTGTGTTCATCGACGGCAGACAACTTTGATGAGTTGAAACATGCCATACATATGTAGAAATTGTAGAATTGATTAACTGAACAATTTTGCTACTCTTACTCAACCTCTGTCTCTAATAGATTTCGAAATTTCACTCAAAGCATTGAGAAAATGTGAAAATCTAACGAAAAAAGGCAAAATTGCCTTAATGGTTTATCAGATTTTCTTGAAAATCGTTGGATGGATAGGTCTTGTCTTGCTTTACAATGCACAATGCTGTCATTATAACATAACTTCTTTCCTGTAGTTTTAAAAGTATATTACGAATGTACAAAAATTTTGAAAATTGTACGGAAAATGGGCAATAACTCAGAGAAGGGTTTTCGGATTTTCTTCAAAATTACAATGCGGATTGAACTTTCCATTTTGACTATTATCAAGTCAGCTTTTTAATTTTTGCAAAGGTCCTTAAGTTATTTTCTTAACAATACAATTTAACACTACAACACCGATTAATTTGCAATATTGATGAAGTTTATAAAGTCAGATTTTCTAAATCTGCATAGGTTTTTGAGTTATTTGCAAAACGAAACCAACTTTACTGTTTTTATTATCTTAGCAACAGCAGCCATGTTGATTGGTTTTCTTTCGGACAAATCGAACACAATTTCGAAACTGCATATCCAGGTGATGACTCAGGCCAAGTTAAGTTACAATTGGCCAATCAGTTTAATAGGAGAAATTTTTTGAAATTGTTGATGGACGATGGACGGACGAACGGACGGAGACCGCCACAAACAGATGGCAAAAAAACTACCATTGACTTTTAGACCAGGTGAGCTAATTGAGTCAAGGTATGATACATTTTACCTCTCTGAGTGCCTGTTGTTCGTCAATTATTGAAATCTTTGGTCAAACTGTTACTTTGCCATGTTTATATTTCATTAATGATCTTATCTTTATCCGTTATTTTCGTCTAATTGCTATCCTATTTATGTTAACAGTATTTGAAATCTGATCAACTAATCACTGTGAATGTTACATATTCATAAGTTAATTATACTTTTCTGTTAATTTAGATCTAACAGTTGAACTATTATATTGAGTACATTAATTTCGAACTGTTTAAAAATCTCTAACCAATAGTCATTTTAGAATTTCCAAACTCATTATATGGCAAAACTATTTTAAAATGCATGACCTTTGTAAAAATAAAAATATCTTTAAATAAATAGAAACATGGAATTGTATCTATTTCTGAAATTCTTAACGACAATGAACCCATTTTTGTAACAATTAAGTTGTTGTTAATTCCTTGGTGATGGTTTCCATCGCCTTTTTCTGTATTTTGTCGGTATATGACGTAAGCATATAGGTCTTATCTGTCGTACTACGTTTTGGTTTCTGTAACGTCAAAATTTCATATATCAATGTTTACAGACAGTTCAAAAATACCAAAGTGTCTTTTTAAAATCTGTTTAATGTCTAAACTTTTAATATTACTCGAAACCTAATTCATTTCTGGTTCTACGTCAACACAAGCGATTTGGGTGTTTGAGTTTTTAAACGACGAGCGTTTAATATTATCTCATGGGAACCAAAAAATTCAATTCTATATAGATCAGGGATAATAATACCATCAATCTAAAACATCGCACAAAATCTATTGTGTTGGAAAGGCATGTATAATTGTTACGCTCATAAATTAATTCTGACCATTATCTTTCACAGAAAAAATACCTTGTATTATAATTTGGTTGCATTAAAAGATCACTACTTTTACGTAATTTCGAAATAAATAATACTAATTCTACCATTTTGAGAAATCGTCTTTTGGTTTATTTTCTGTTCAGTTGTACTTTCTTTGTTTCACATGTTCTAACAAATTGATTGACAAGAAAGCATTTTTTTCGATAAATACAAGAGAAAAGGCAATTGTTTCGTGGATTCGTCTCTGCTCAAAGGCAGTAAACAGAATCAAGTTAAATTTAAGAAAACTTGGTAAAAATATGCATTTGTCCACAAAGCTACCAACAACAGCTATCATTTGAAAGAAATACTAATATGTCCAACGAATAGGCAAAGTCAGACACTTTCACACGTACAAATTGCGACATCAAAACGATCAACAAACAGCATTACAAGGATACAGATATGATCCAACTACTATGTACTGGGTCCCCAAGCTTCACAAAAATCCATACACATGTCGTTTTATTTCGATTAATTGTTCCACTAATTTACCTATCCGCTATCAGAGCATTTACATGGTTTAGTTATAAAATATTCTGAAAAAAAACTGGTGTGAATTACTTTTGGAGTGTAAAAAAATCCATTGAAGTTTTTGAAAATTAAAATCGATAAAAAGACCAGTTTCATCCGCCGATAAGTATGATTTTTTTACACTTTATGCAGGTCTTCCACATAATTTTATTAAATCCAAATTGGGACAACTTATTAAAATGGTCTTTTGAATATTTTGGTCTGCAGTTCATTTGTTGCAAAAAAGCAAGGATTTTTCTCTTATTTCATTGACAGCCATCATTGTTCCTGGACTTGCGGTGATATGAAAAAGGCACTATATATATATAAATCTTTTGCTAAATGACTTTTGTTCGTTTCATCAGCATTGTTTATCAAAACGTCACTGGAATTTCCATTGTTAAAAAGTGCATCTCTCATCGCAGATTTCTTTCTGTTCTGCTACGAAAAGGGCATAATGAAAAATGGCACTGTACAATACAGCAATAAACTTTTTTTAAAGACAACAGCAGGAATATTGACAATATCCTAACTACAAAATGTATTGGCAATATGTCGACCTCATTTACCCGAAAAGAACTGAAACTAAATAAATCAAAAAAATATTTCTAAATACTTTCCAATGCTGGATATAGCTATAATCACTGACTCTGGTAAAATTAAAACTGAAATTCATAATAAAAAGGCGGGTTTTTGATTTCACTATAACTAATTTCCCTTTTCTTGGCAACGACGTTCCTCTGGTTGCATCCTACAAGGTGTATATATTTCAACTAGTACGTTTTGCACGCGTCTGTTCCACTCTTGACGACTTTAATGAACGGAACCATATAATCACATCCAAACTTTTACGACAAGGTTACAAATTAAGTAAATTGTTAAACTCATTTTGGAAGTTCGATAGAAGATATGGACATTTGATATCTAAACATAGCGTGAAACGCAAACTTTTTATAACTAAGGGTATATCTCATCCTCCATTTATAACGCAAATGTTGTTAAAATGCCATTAAATGAAAAAAATCATGAAGAAATTAAACAAAACTTACATTCGTTACGTAATCGGTGGATATTGACAGGATATTTGCATAAATCCGTTAAATTCGTCCAATGTCCTGAAGATTTTACAATTATAGTACTGAAACTGCCGATGCGTATTAACATAATTGATGATTCTTTACCAAACCCTTCGTGAAGTTTTCTTTCGTTATGTGACAGTGTTTTACCAACATACTAGGCTCCTTGTAATAGCTGACAGTTTTGTGACGATCACTCCGTGGGCCATCTTTCAAATTACGCTTTGTATTTTTCTTTCCTTTTTCAAAATGTGGTATTGGAGTTAGTAGTCTTTTATTTGTATGTTTTTTATATAGGGAAACGGGATATAGAAAGTAAAGGCTTTGTGTACCCATAAACCGGTCTTAACAATACTGCTAGCTTTTGCTAGTGCCGGTACCAAGTCCGGCTATCTTTATTTCTGATAGCTGTTAACGTTTGTGCTCTTGTCTTTTTATTTTTGTTTGTCATGTGCAGTTCCTTAATGGATCGTGGCATATGATTGTGATTTCCGGCTATTGTTGGTGCTTCCTGTTATCTTTCGTTTTAATTTGCCAATGTTTAAAAATAATAAAATAAACACGTAACATTTGAATAAAAGAAT